>JADRCD010228909.1:0-12054 GCA_019843815.1 Montemys delectorum
CAAGATGAGGGAAATCTGGATATGAAAAAGATTAGAAATTTAAACAGGAACTTTATAGGCAAACTTCAACAACCTAACTTGTTCTGAGACTAGTAGCATTAGATTCATCTGTAAATACTGATACAAAAACAATTCTAAGGAAAAAGGAAACTATACCTTCACATGTAAATACATGCCAATTGACTTCTCATACTTTTGATTTCACTCAATCTCTTATTTTTTTAATATTTTAGATTTAAAGATTCTTAAGAGTATAAATATATGAATATGCACATACATGCAGTGCCAGTGAAGACAGAAAGAGAACCTTCAATGAGCTGAACCTAGAGTTGCTTGTACATTTTAAGTATAGTTGTGTTGCGAGAATAATTAAAAAATTAATCCAGCCCACAAACTCCCTTTCCCACTGGGCCACGTTCTTGTGTTGGTACTGTCCGGCCTCAACACTAAGTTCCGGCAGGTTCTTGCGATTTTCTCCCAGCAAGCTATAACATCTCACTCACATGCAACTCTTTACATACACCCACAATCATTCATCTAACGCCTAGAACCTGGTAAGTAATGCATGACTATGACTCTCAA
This sequence comes from Montemys delectorum, assembly GCA_019843815.1. Lineage (NCBI taxonomy): Eukaryota > Metazoa > Chordata > Mammalia > Rodentia > Muridae > Montemys > Montemys delectorum. The sequence goes on from JADRCD010228909.1 coordinate 583, forward strand.
GGCTTTAATATCCAATTAGGTTTATAAAATATTAAGATCACAATTTACAAGATGCCAATGCAATAATTTAAGAACCAAATAATAAAGACAATGATCTAACCCAATTAGTCAGTTTTGTAAAACCTTTGCTTGGTTGTATAACCACGTGGGGTCGGATGCCTCATCATCCTCTGACTCCATGAAGATCCTTCTCTTTCTGCTCTCTCTCTGACTTTTCTCCTCCTTTAACTTTAGCTCCAACTCTCTATTCCTGTCCTATCATATACCTGTCCCTGCCCTAATGTGATTGGACAGAGAAAATGCTGCAACATTTCACCCTTTCTGTTCAATTAAAAAAAGAAAACTCTCAAAGTATAAATTGAACACAACTATTACATAGTTGTATGACTGTCATTTCTTTTTCTATATCTACTATAGAATATTTAAGTAAAATTAAGATCTAACTTCATATCCTGCAAAGACAGAGTAAACAGGTACTTGACAAGTCAATAAACTTACATCTATTCATTAATTCTCCCCATCCAATTCTGCCAAGCTTACCTCTATTTATGTATATTGTGTCATTGGCATCATCTACTTATACGACTACAATAGACTACAAAGATTGATAAATGATACATAGTCTGTGTATGTGTGTGTGTTATGTTTATATATGTATACATATGGCTAGATAATTAAAAACAGAGGACTGATTAAAGATGATAAACCATAAATAATTGATATGTGGGTAGCTAGAACACAGACATACAGGTTCAGAGTATATATACCCATAGTTTTCATGGTATAAATGATGGTTGAAGGTAAGAATACAATGTCTGTTTACTGTTCCTTTCATTCAAGATGCAATATACACCTTAAGTGATAAATGATTCTTGAAATCATAATTGAACAGACGATTAAAAGTGTCTGTTTCAAAATGTGCTTGACTTTTCTGATATATTCAGTTGGTGTGATTGCATCACCTTTGCAGTAATTTATTGTTGTCAATAACAGTATTTATATATTTATATCTTATGTTCCTAGCCTGCTAATTCCTACTTTAACCTCCATTTACAAATTTTAATTGTAAGCACTACATGCTTGATAGGTAACTTATTAAATAGTTTTTTTAAAGCAGTGTTCTTAATATGAATTTCTTACATAGGAACAAGCTAGAAGACTGTTTTGCTATGTTCAAGGTGCCCTAATAAACAATGACGAATGTAAAGGCAGTAGCTAATCTGGTGACTTGTGAATTCTCTTCTCTTTTACAGAGAATGGCTTAATTAAATTGTCCAGCCCTCAAGAATCTATTGCACTTAAACCTTTGTTCACTTGGCTGCCTCATTCTCTCAGCACTCAAGCAAATATTAGATACTCTTGAGTTATTTGTAATAAGAGAAATTTAATTCCTCTGTGGTAAACTGTACTTAAAATCTTTTGAAACCAAATCCAGTTACAAGAAGGCATATATTTTAAAATTTCAAAGTTATAAAGAGACAAGAAACATCATTTCTTGTGATACAGACGTTTCACTTGCTTGTTTAGACTTATACCAAGATATTTTATATTATTTGTGGCTATCTTAAAGTATGTTGTTTCCCCAATTTTCTTCTGAGCCCATTTATCATTCGTACAAGGGAGGGCTGTTGATTTCTTTGAATTAATTTTGTATGTAGCCACTCTGCTGAAGGTGTTTATCGGCTGTAGGGGTGCTCTGGTGGAATTTTAGGGGTTGCTTATGTACACTATCAAGGGAGGGCTGTTGATTTCTTTGAGTTAATTTTGTATCTAGCCACTCTGCTGAAGGTGTTTATAGGCTGTAGGGTTGCTCTGGTGGAACTTTAGGGGTTGCTTATGTAAACTATCATGCTATCCATGAAAAGTGATACTTTGAGTTCTTCCTTTCCAATTTGTATCCCTTTCATCTCCTTTTGTTCTGTTATTGCTCTGGCTAGAAGTTCAAGTACTAAATTGAATTGAGAGAGATAATAGCAGCCTTACCTTGTTCCTTATTTTAGGAGAATTTCTTTAAGTTTCTTTCCATTTAGCTTGATGTTGGCTTTTGGCTTGCTGTATAATGCTTTTATCATGTTCGGGTATGTTCAATGAATTTTTGATCTCTCTAAGACAACATAATGGGGTGTTAGATTGTGTCAAAGGCATTTTCAGCATCTACCGAGATGATCAGGTGACTGTTTTCTTTGAGTTTGTTTATATAGTAGATTATGTTGATGGATTTTCAAGTATTGAGCCATCTCTGCATCCTTGGGATGAAACCAACTTGATTGTGAGGAATGATATGTTTGATATGTTCCTGTACTCAATTTGTGAGTATTTTAGTGAATATACTTCCATCAATGTTCATGAGCAAAATTGGTCTGAAGTTCTCTTCCTTTGTTTAGACTTTGTGTGGTATAGGTATCAGTATAAAGAATTGAATAAGACCTCAGAAGATGGAAAGATCTCCCATGATCATGGATCGAAAGTATTAACTTAGTGAAAATGGCATCTTATGAATCTACAGATTCAATGAAGTCTACATCAAAATTCCAACACAGTTGTTCACAGACATAGAAAGAGGAATTCACAACTTCATCTGGAAAACAAAAACCCAAGAGTAGGTAAAAAAAAAAAATCTAAAAAATAACAGAATTTCTGGAAAATCACCATCCCCAACTTCAAGCTCTGCTACAGAGCAATAATGATAAAGAAAAACCACAACTTATTAATACATAGAAAGACAGATTAATCAAAGGAATAGAATCAAAGAATCAGAAAGAAGCCCCCACACACATGGACACTTGATCTTTGACAAAGAAGCCAAAACTATGCTTTTCAGTAAATGGTGCTGGTCTAACTAGCAATCTGGTATACAGAAGAATACAAATTGGTCTGTATATATCATACTACACAAAGCTTAAGTCTAAGTATATCTGGGACCTTAACATAAAGCCAGACATACTGAGTATAATAGAAGAGAAAGTGGGCAGTAGCTTTGAATACATCAGTACAGAGGGAAATTTCTTAAACAGAACATCAATGGCTCAGGCTCTATGACCAACAATCGATAAAAAGGGTCCTCTTGACACTCAAAGTTTCCTATAAAGCAACAGGCACTTTCAATAAGACCAAATGGTAGCCTATAGGCAGTGAAAAGATCTTCACTCACCCTACATTTGATTGGGACAAATATATAAAGAACTGAAGAAGTTATACTCTAACAAACCTACTAATTCAAATTAAAAAGGGGTGAAGAGCTAAATAGAGAAAATTTTAAAGACAAATCTCAAATGACTGAAAAGTATTTGGAGAAATGTTCATAATCCTTAGTCATCAGGGAAATGCAAATCAAAATGCCCCTGAGATGCTACCTTATACCAATCAAAATTGCTAAAATTAAAAACTCAAGTGACAGCACATGGTAGCAAGGATGTGGAGAAAGAGGAACACTCCTCCATTGCTGGTAGGTTGCAAACTTCTGCAATTACTCTGGAAATCAATCTGGAGGTTCCTCATGAAATTGGGAACAGTTCTATCTGAAGACCCAGTTATGCCACTTCTGGTTATGTATAACCAACAATTGCTTCAGAATATCACAAGGACATGTCCTCCACTATGTTGATAGCAGCCTTATTCCTATTAACCAGAAACTGGAAACAATCCAGTTGTCCTTTGACTAAAGAATGGATACAGAAAACGTGCTTCATTTACGTAGTGGAATACTACTCTTCAGCTACTTAAAAAGAGCATATCATGGATGGAACAAAAAAATATCTTTTTGAGTGAGGTAAACCAGACCCCCCCAAAAACCATGCATGGTATGTACTTACTGTCTCTGATTTTTCAGCTGCTTTTTGGAGCTTCCAGAATGTGGTCATGCTAGGTCTCTCTTCGTGAGTGCTCCATAGCCCCAGTAATAGTGTCAGGCCTTGAGACCTCCCCTTGAGCTGGATCCCAGTTTGGGCTGTCACTGGACCTTCTTTTCCTCAGGCTCCTATCAATTTCCATCCCTGTAATTCATGCATGTCCTTTTGAGTCTGAGTTACCTCACACAGTAGTATTCCACTGTGTAAATGAATCACATTTTCTGTATAAATTCTTCTGTAGTGGGATATTTAGGTTGTTTTCAGCTTTGGACTAGCACAAATAAGGCCACTATGAACATAGTGTGAACACATACCCCTGTAGCATGGTGTCACATCTTTTGGGTATATTCCCATGAGTGGTATTGTTGGGTCTTCAGGTACATCTATTTCCAATTTTCTGAGGAACCTCCAGATTGATTTCCAGAGTGGTTGTCCAAATGAATTTGCAAATTGTTTTCTAACTCTATGAAGAATTGAGTTGGAATTTTCATGGGGATTGCACTGAATTTGTAGATTTCTTTTTGCAAGATGGAGTTTTGCTATATTAACCCTCCTAATCCATGACCCCCAAAATTCTACAGAGAACTCTTAAATCTCATAAACAACTTCAGCAAAGTGGCTGCATATAAAATTAACTCAAACAAACCAGTAGCCTTCCTCTACTCAGAGGTTAAACAGGCTGAGAAAAATTAGGGAAATGACACTCTTCACAATAGTCACAAACACAGCTTGGTGTGACTCTAACAAAGCAAGTGAAAGATCTGTATGACAAGGACTTCAAATCTCTGAAGAAAGAAATCAAAGATGATCTCAGAACATGGAAAGATCTCCCATGCTCATGGATTGGCAGGATTAATATAGTAAAAATGGCAATCTTGCTGAGAGCAATCTACAGATTCAATGCAATCCCCGAAGCTTTGAATATTCTTTCTTTGTTCTGTATAGTTAGTGTTTTGATTAATATGTGGCAGGAGGATTTGTTCTGATCCAATCTACTTGTAAGCTATGATTTTGTTGAAAATATTTCTGGGTCTCTAATCTTGGAATCTTCTCCTTCCTCTATTCCTATTATTTTTAGGTTCAGTCTTTTCATACTGTCCAAGATTTCTTGGATGTTTTGTATCAGGACCTTTTTAGATTTAATATTTGCTTTGACCAATGTTTTGATTTCATCTATCATATCTTCTACACCTGGTATTTTCTCTTCCATCTCTCATATTCTGTTGGTGATGTTTGTGGCTGTAGTTCCTGTTCTCTTCCCTAGGTTTTCCCTCAGTTTGTGTCTTCTTTATTGTTTCTATTTCCATTGTCAGGTTTTGAACAGTTTTATTTACTTTCTTCACCTGTTTGAATGAATTATCTGTATTTCTATAAGGGATTTATTCATTTCCTCTTTAAAGGCCTCTATCATCTTTACACAATTACACAATTAATGTCATCCTTTTGTGCTTAAGCAGTGTTAGAACATCCAGGGACTGCTGTAGTAGGATAGCCTGGCTCTTATGGTCCCATATTGCCCTTGCTCTTGTTGATTATGTTATATGCTGACTTTAAGCCATCTGGTTGTCCCTGGTTCCAGCTTGCCACCTGGAAGTTCCAGGTGCTGGCAGGACTCCCAGATGCTCCTGAGGCTGGCAGGCCTCCTTTGGAAGGCAGGAAGAGTTATTGCCCAGACAGTGGAGTTTAAGGAGCTGTCTGGTGGAGCTGTTGATTGTGCGCCAGAAGGATACAGTGGGCAGAGGATTGGGGAGGAAGGGTCTAACATGCTTGTTCCTGGGGCTGACAGGCTTCATTGGAATGACAGGCATAACAGTGGCCCAAAAGGATAGATCTCAGGAAACATAACAACTTACCTCTGGTGGCTGTGCCAGAGAAGGACCAGGCAGGGGCACGGACTGGAAGACTCTAACCTCACTGTTCCTGGGGCCTGCGGGCCTTCTCAGTAAGGCAGACAGAACAGTTAGTCTCACGGTACAGAGAACAGCCCACAGATTCTGGCTGTGCTACAAAAGTACAGTGAATATTCTTCGGGCTGGCCACCTTCCTTGGGAAGGCAGGCAGAGCAGCGACCTGGTTAACAGAGCTTAGGAACAGGGTGCAGCACCCCAATGCTGGCTGTGTTGCACAGGGCCTATTACTGAGATCTAAATACATAAAATATTTATGTCCATGGGTTTCCCAACGGCAACTGATATATTTCTAATGTAACACTTATAGTTAACCTTTGGGGAAATTTTTAGAAAAAAATTCTAAAAGCCAAAGGAACAGGCTGTTTCGGGGAAATGATGTCTCTTTATATACAGGGAAACCTCAACCAGGAAGTCTCAACAATGTGCTTGCATGAACAAGATGAGCATAATGGCAAAACCAGTTGAAATGCCAATGCAGACTGCGCAAATATCATTTGGTTCCACCCCTAGATAAATAACAACAGGTGATTAACGTCAACTTAGAAAGAATCAGTCTCTACCAAGGATGAGAGCCCATAGAAGTTGTCCAGTCCCAAGTGGTCAGTTCTGAACAAATGCATATGAAGTGAAGCTAAATGAATGTGTGTGTGTGTGTGTGTGCGTGTGTGTGTGTGTGTGTAGGTAGACTAGTAATTAAAGAAGATATAAATTTTGCACAGGGACATGAGAGGGGATGTCAGGGAGTGGGGAGATCAGCAATGATTTACATGTAGTTCTTACATATGAAATTCTTAAAGAAAAATTATTACTTAACAGAAAAATAAAATTATTTTAAAATAATGTATTATAACAGTTTTAGGATATCTTAAATATCTGAGGTCTCAGTGGGAAAGAGTGAAAGAATTATTCTTGCCACACAAGTATTCTTCATTATACTATTAGTCTAAAAAATTTTAGCAGTTTGTTCAAGCTTTTTTGTGTGTCTAAAGTATCATAATTTTCTTGAATACATGGTTCCATGTGCATTGGTATATAATACACCAGGTAGTTGACAATATTAAATTATCACTTGATCTAGTTTCTTGTTATCAGACAGACTTATTTTCTCCTAATAAATTCCAAGGTGTAGTTACAAAGTCCTCAAAGCTGGTAATAGAATGAGAATAAGTGAACATTTTCTTAATTAAAGAACATGCTTCTTTTGGAAGCACATCAAATATCATCACTGAGTTGTGGAGGTCAAGGCAGGGAAACAACTACATCTATTCATGGTTGCCCTTAAGGGCTTAGTGAAGTTCCCTTGCTATTTTCCTCACAGCTGGATAAAAGTAGAGAGATGATAAAGAGGTCTATGTTCCCTCTCTGCAGCCTTCTGGCTAAATAAACCTAATGAAGTAGAAAAATGATATTGATAAAACTAGCTGCGTTTTGTAATACAGCCCATCAGCTGGAAACTGTTCAGTGTTTGTGTTTAATCGCTTCTGACCTCAATCATTTTTTCTTGGCTTCCAAATACTAAATGGGTGACTTGTTATTTAGCTTCAGTAAGCTTAAAAAATAATCCCACTCTCAGTTCCCCAACATTTCAATGCAATGTACAAAGGCAAAATCAACAATATTCAGACATTTTTCTTTTAGGAGATAAAAGGATTACATGGATTTTTCAAGACTGATGCTAGAATTAAGTGATTTATGTGATAGATTTAGTATTACAAATACTTAACTACACCACTCTAATAAAGATGATTTTTATAAAACTATACAAGTGAATAAAATTTAAAAGTAATTTTCAATTTTATAGAAATCATCATTTGAATTGAAATTACTTGAGAAAGGAGAAATCTTGTTTTCCAAAGTATCTGCATAAAACAGTCATTTGGTTCACAAAAATATCCACGTACTTTACAAGAATATAGAAACTTTATTATCTAATTATTAGTTTTACTAACTATTCATAAATTAATTTTTTAAATGCTTTTGCTTCTATTTCAAGTTTTACTTTAAATATCTGCATTATTTATCAACAAGAGAAGTATTTTTGAATCACATTCTCTAAATAATGAGAGTGAAAAGATGAATGATAAATCTCTTTCAAGAGACCTTTTACACACTGGCTCTTAACATGGGGGGTTGATTCAACATCTTATTCACAAAAACACCAGAGAAACCTCACAACTTCACTGAGGAACTTCAGGCAGGGACAGATCAATTTCTGGGCTTGTCATTTCTGTCAGTCTTATGCTAACTAAATTTTAAAGATCTAGAATGTTACGTAACTATTTCTAACCAAAGTATCACAGGGAATTCTCTGAATATAAATAAAGTACATACAGAGAATTGCAAAGTGTTTTGGGTCATTTAGATAAGCGTAGCTATTTCTGTTGTGGTTTGAATATCAAATATTCCAATAAGGCTATATTTTTGAACACCCAATTGATAGTTCATGGCCTGTTTCATAAGATTGTAGGTTATTTAGGAAGCAGAATTTGCATGGAAAAGGAAGTCACTGAGAACAGGCAGGCCTTGAGATTCTATGAACAAGACACACTTCCTATTGTCTGTCCTGACTGTAGATGTAATATAACCATGTGAAAATGTTTCTCCTGCTATGCCTTTCTAGTCAATCACTTCACAGTATAAACCAAAATAATCACTTCCCTCCTTCGGTTGCTTTGTAAAGGTGTTTTGTCTCAGCAAGAGGAAAGTCACTAAGCAGTTCCCAAGGACTCCAGAGGTAATAAAAACTACAGATGCACAGCTTCAGTGAAGTATACACAAAATGGCTAAAGTCTGGCTAATGTTTCTATCATCAGCACATTTATGCTTGGACATTTAACTTAGAGAGAGTAAACTATTTTATGCTAAATTAAGTAATTTGAAAAACTCCTAAATACATAATTTTTTTTTACACCTTCTTGTTTGGTTTTTGAGAAGAGAATATTTTCATTCAAATATTTATTCTTCAGCAATGTCTTTGGTTCCAACATTCTTCTGGGTTTACAAATTGACATTAAGTTTTCTGATAAGTTCTATTGTGGCTGATGTTAGAGAATTGCATCAAAACATTATTGTAACAAATTACTGGACATAAAAATCTGGAATTATGATAAAAATTGAGCAAAACACATTTAAATAGGCATGAAAATACAAATATTTTCCTCCATAAGAGTTATTATTGACAGATCTGAGAGCAGCAGCCACAGGAATAGTAGAAAATAAATAATTTCCTTTATTCAAGAATCATTTAAGGTAGCTTTTTTTAATCTGCCAAATGGATTTGTGTGTCTTGTTCTATTTTTAAGCTTCAAGTACCAGACATTATTCAGCATATAAAAACATGGTCTTGAATCATGGGGTAACAGTTTGAAGTAGTTGTTGTTCTTGTTTCTGGGCTAGCAATCATCCCAAACTCCAGTTTCAGGGGATTGGACTCTTCTGACATCTCCAGAAACAAAAACACACAAGTGGTATCCACATATGCATAGATGCAGAACATTTAAACATGTAAAGTAAATGAATGAATCTTTAAAAACATGAGTAATGGGCTGGAGAGTTGGCTCAGTGGTTTAGAGCATTGACTGCTCTTCCAGAGGTCCTGAGTTCAATTCCCAGCAACCACATGCTGGCTCACAACCATCTGTAATAGCATCTGATAACCTCTTCTGGTGTATCTGAAGAGAGTAACAGTGTCCTTACTTTACATATATGAAATGAATCAATCTCTTTAAAAAAAATGAGTAATATTTACTAATGGCTTCTGTGCATCCCCAAGAAAATACTGATATTTTTGCTTTGCAGGACACTTATCAATTCAATGTCCTTTTTTGTCAAATTCACAAAGGTTGAATTGAGGCAATGGATCTTTAAGACCAATGAAGAACTAGGGTCTGTCTAAGTTTGTAGCTATGTATTTTTGTGTATGTGTTAGAAGTAGTTATGAAGACAAAGATCCAATGGCCAAGAACAATGTGCTTTCAGAAGAAGCAGGCTCTTTAATTAAGAAAATGTTCACTTATTTTCATTCCATTAAGAGCTTTGGGGACTTTGTAACTACACCTTGGAATTTGTTAGGAAAAAATAAGTGTCTCTGATAATAAGAAACTATACCAAGTGATAGTTTAATATTGTCGACTACCTGTTATATTATATACCAGTGTACATGGTACCATATATTCAAGAAAATTATGATACTTTAGACTCACACAAAAAATTACGTAAAGTGCTAAAATTTTTTTAAACTAATAGCATAATGAAGAATCCTTGTGTGACAAGAAAAATTCTCTCACTCTTTCTCATTGAGATCTCAGATATTTCAGATATCCTAAACAATTTTAGTATATGTGCTGCCGAAGCGAGCACTATCCTAAACAATTAACAGAAAATAAAATTATTGTTAAAAGTAGAGTGGAATTTGCCCCTAAGTATGTACGACATCCTAAGCAAGCACTATTACATTGGAAAGAATGTTTCAATAGGTTATGCTTAACAGTCTCCATTTCTTCTCCAAACTAACTTATCTCTTGAAATTATTTTTCATGCTTTAGTTTGATTTTCTTTGTCCAGTGTTTGTATGTCACTGACAAGATGATCAACGTCATAAATATCAACCAACCAACCCACATTGTTTTGCTGTTGTTTTATCCCTTTACTATCATTATTATTTTCCAGCTATAGGAATCTTTGCCTCGTACAGATATTTTTCTTGAATCTTTTATTTCAGTCTCCTCAATCATTATGAATTATAAAATGCCATGCCCACTCATCTACTCCAGTTACATCTGCAGAATCAGGGGTAAAAGCCTGATCAAGGACAAGAGGCATTATGACTTCAAAGGGAGTTTGTGCCTTCTGGGTATTCAGTCAGTCATGGCATCCCTTAATTCAGAGGTAGCCCAGATATGTTGTTGTGAACTCATATGCAAGGTACCCACCAAGATATGATTTATTAATAGCTAGACAAAATCGGACATTACTCTCTGACCTTTACCAATGTTCTAGCATCTTAGCCAAACCCTGGCTTGGAATTTCGTAAAGAATGTTACCCATCCAGACTAATTGCCTTAGGCTTTGTGGGTAGGGCAGTACAAAATGGGAGATTTATCCCAGGGCAAGGTCAAGTAGAATCCTCATACTCAGTTGTACTACAGTTGAACTATTCCTAGGAATTAGCAAGAGACAGTTTCTACTAGCACAGAAGATTAGCATAGTGGGCATTTTACTAAGGATGGGAGGGATCTTGAGCCGAGTGTGTGTGTGAGAGACAGTGTGCAGCAGTCAGCATTCTAGATTCGAGATTTGAGCCTCTACCCTCCTGGCTGGCGCACCCATAGCCTGTCCCCACCCCACCTTACCCCACCCCTGGACTCTGGCAGGGCCCATGTGGCCCGAGTGTGCTTTGAGCCCGGGGGTGCTGCATCAGTCCAGAGGAGATGGCTGCTGTTTTAGACCCAATGTGTTTCAGGTGGCCTCAGATGTACCTCAACTGCTAAGCTGTCAGATTTCACTTTCTCTTTTGCAATGACTATAAAAACCTCATGCCATTTTTAAGAAATACATTTAGACTCAGCACTCCCTTGTGTTGACTCTGTCTGTCATTCACTGAATTGTTGACTACCTGACCAGAACTCTCCCGTGAAACAAGAGGGCCCCAAAAGGAACCCGGTCCATGGCAATAAAATATGTGTAATTTGCTATTTAAACTTAAAGCTATCCAA
>JADRCD010228911.1:0-23278 GCA_019843815.1 Montemys delectorum
AGTGATGAGTCTCTAGTCGCGCCAACGAAGGGTGCATTAAAAAACTGAGAGAACCATACTAAGAAATTTAAATGAATACAGTCACATGGAGTGTTTTCTTACAATGTAACCATTAAAATACCAATCAGGGATTAAGGAAACATGGACTGATGGAACAGATGGTAACTCTCTAACTCTTGCCCTGATCTCTTAAAGGCTAGAGAGAATGCATATAGAGAAAAAGTTATTTAAAAAAGATAGCTAAGATAGATGGGATTTGTAAGAAGTGAAAATGCGATGAATTGTGTCTTATACACAGTGTTTGGCAAGCCTTCCACATTATTTAAAGCTACAATAATTTTTTTAAAGCTCATTTTTCAATATATTAGTCACAAAACTGAAACAATAATTAGAGGATTGGATGATTAGGTTTCGATTTTTTATAGCTTAGAAATGTGAGCATGTTGTAGATGTTCCTTAGATACTTTACAAAGCAGCCAAAAGATGGACTCAAGGCAAGGTTTGATACATTCACAGAAGAGTGTTTGATACATTCAGACAAGAGTGTTTGATACATTCAGACAAGAGTAATACATTCAAAGAGTGACTGTTCATAGAAACAATAAGAAGCACCATTCGTTTGATCTGTGCTCTTCATTGTTTCTGTTGTTTGGAAAGGTTTTATGTTTACTTTTCCTGTTTCTGAGCCTGTCTTCCTCTCTGTGTCTTCCTTCCTTCCTTCCTTCCTTCCTACCTTCCTTCCTTCTTTCCTTCTTTATTTTCAATCTGTGAATAAATTTTCTCTGTTTTATTTCCAAGTCAGTTTCCAATCCCATTTTCCCAATTGTCTCCTGGACAGTCTCTAAGTCATTTTTATTAATTTGGTACATAAATTTTAATATAGTCCCCCTAAATAGAATCATATTCTTTCTCCATCAAACCAGTATAACTCCCTCCATGCCTCCCTCTCTTTATCACTCCCTCTTCCTCCCTGCATTCTCTCTTCTTCCTCCTTTCCTTTCTTCTGTTCATTCTGCCCTTCATCCCTGCTTTCTTTGTTTCCCCCGCCATATTATGACTCTCTGCTTTCCTTTCACTAATGAGTTATAACATAGGACAGTTTCAGAAAGAGCAAGATCTCCATCATTGAACTGTACCCCAAACCTCTTTCTCTTTGTGTTTGGAACAGAATGCTAGCAAGCTCCTGCCTCATATTTGAATCTAGGTGGAACTGTAGATCTGTTCTATCAGGCCTGGAACTCTTCCCTTCCATTTCTCACTTCTTTTCTCTTTGCTCCTCCCCTTCTCTCCCGTCCTTTCTCTCCCCTCCCGTTTTACCCTCCCCTCCCCTCCCCTCCCCTCCGTTCCTACCATTCCCTAGCCTCCCATCTTTCTCCCCTCTCCCTTTTTACCTTTTGTTCATCACCTCCCTCCCTTGCCCTCCTTTCCTCTCCTCTTCCCTCTCTTACACTCTCCTCCTTTCTCCTCCCCTCCTCTCTCTTCCTCTCTTTTCCTCTCTGCTCTTTCTGTTTCTGGATGACCAGTCTCTTGGTCCTCTCTATTGGCTGCTCTGTTGAGCCTCCTCTCCTTACCTTCCTCCTAGCTTTATTTGGTTCTTTCATTCACAGAATCTTCCCAGAATTACCTCATAGCTCTTACTTCTTTGACTGACTCCCACTGGAATGAATGAACTATAAGCAAATAACTTATATTAATAGATTACTTCAGCCATCTACATTTTTTTCTGTGATATGTTTCCTATTCCCTATGTGACATTGTTCTTACTATTTAATCTGTCACTATAAATCATCTTCATAAATAAAAATTCTCAATACATTGTCCTTGCTTGAAAATTAAGGCCCTTGTTCTTTTATTAGGAAAGGCAGTCATTTTTCCTATTAGTCCAGCCTTTATGCAGAAATATCTCAATCTCTGGCACCAATATTTCTTCTCCCCTCCCCTTCTCTCTGCTCCCTCCCTCCTCCCTTCTCCTCTCCTTTCCTTTCCTCACCTTTTCTCTCCCCTGCTCTTCTCTCTTCTCCTCTTCTCTCTTTGCCATCTGTGGATGATTACTTTCTTTGCATTTCAGCATACATTTTCCTGTAGGATGTACATGAGTTTTTCTAAGGTTTTCCTGACTCTAACAGTCAGTTGGCATCTTTATTTCACACATTACTCTCATATCATACTCAGCATACTAGATACCCAAACTTTTCATATTTATAATATAATGTGGACATACAAGTATCTGAGTCTCTATACACGTTCCTCTCCTCTTCCGCCTCTTACACAGAGCTGCACATGTCTTACGTAATGGAGCCTGGGTAGGGATCTGCTGTGCCATGGCTTAGGACATGCTGAGATGAGGGGGGTGATGACTGGCACATGGGCTGTCTTGCTGAAAAGCTTTGATCTTTGATCGGCAACCATAAGACTTATGGCGGTGATTATATTACATAACAAAAAAAAAAAAATCAAACAAATGAGAATGATGACCAGAGCATGATGGAGGGTGGAGAAAAAAAATGAAATTTAGAACAACTCCCTTGTTTCTAAATTTACCACATATTGATTCCCAACAAGAGAAAAATAGTGAAAGGGATGAGTGAGTTAAAACATTCTCATTAAGCTAATCTCTGTGCACTTAAATACATATTTTTCTCAGGTAACTTTTACATAAGATTGAAAGTTTCATCATCTGGTCTAGATGTTGACTTTTTATTTTTATAAAGCAGAGAGGTCAGAGGGTATTTTCAGCTCGTCCTGCCTGTTCAACTTTGTCTTGAGGTGTGAAAGCAGCCATATAAGAAAATAAAATATCATTTATAAAATTAGCTTCAAACTAGATCCAACTAGCACCCATATCGCTAATATCCAGTGAAGATATTTGTGGTCTTTGGTAGCTAAGAGAATGTTTGCAGAGTCAAAGAGACTGTTGAGAGAGAAACCTGTGTTGGCCTTTAGCCTAGCTGGACCAGAGCAGTTAGACTTCATGGAGAGATGGAAATGGTGAGAGGTGTCAGAGGTAACAGAAAACAGGAATCAGAGTTGTCATGGAAATAAAGACATGGAGATTTTCAACAAAACTATGTTAATGCATCAGAATGCATTAGTAAACACAGACACTTTTTTTTTTTTTATTTTTAAAGAAAAGGTCTCAGACTAGATTTTGTAAGAAGACAGTCATTAGTGACCTGAGAATGAGACATTTCAATAGAATGATAGAATGTGGTGGCAGATGTCATCATGCAGGATGCTGAGAGGTCAACACAAGCATGAAAGTGACATCAACAGATGTTAATTATTCTACTCGGAAATTTGGCTCAAGGAGAAGATTGATAGCTTAGTTCAAGGGAAGAACTTTCTGGGGGTACCAGCTTTGCATTAATTTGCCTTTGACCTGTATAGAGTTAGGAAGGCAATGAAATTTTATTAATAATTATATTGTGGCTACAATTAAACACTTTGCATTTTGTAATTAGGATTCATCTTACTTGTCATTCTGGCAAATGGAATGTTTTATAGGCTTTAGGATACAGGTTAAGACATACACAAGTAAGCCTACTGACTGCAGACATCTCTTTGCTGCTCATCCCAGTTTTATCAGTGTGGTCATGCACAACTGATTTAGCTTATTAAACCAGCCCTTTTCTATTTTCTGGAATTAACATGTCTTTTTTATTCAATGAAGAACTGAGCATGATATGCTCATCCCCACCCACTTGTCTCTGATTTCTATGTTTTTTTTTAAATCTTGCATTAAGCTATGGCATTAGTGCTATTCCAGTGTTGCCACACTCAAAAAATTTGGTTCTTGAATAAAGGGCTATACTCACCTACAGGAGCTAGGACACGGGCTTCTAATCAATGTAAGCATTAGTATGTATGAGAGTAATTGCAACAGTACTGATTCTAAGAAAGATTTGAGTATTGAAACACTCTGGAAAAAATTAATTGAATATTTAATCTTCAAAACAAAATTCTGAATTGAGAGTTCTTAACACCTGGTTATTCTGCCTTGTCTAATTATGAATCAAATGTGGTAGAAAGTGGAAGTGTGATGCCAACGCTTAACTATGCACCTATCTGACAGTTCTCAGTGTAACAGCATACACATAGAGAGAAAGAGAGGTTTGTTGTGTATATTTAAAAAGAAATGTGTTTGTTGGCTCAGAAACATGGAGGCTAGCATATTGTGGATGGTTGTCAACATCTATTCAGTCTTTAAGGGCATCATGTGGTGTACCAAGTAAAAGAAAGATAAAGAGGAGGAAGATGCAGTACAGCAGCCATTCAAGGACTAGCCCGTTCTGTCACAAAGTTAACCTGTTTTGCACACTGAAATCCTAACATCAATTTAGAAGCAAGAATTTTAACAGGACTTTGAGGGAAGGCAGTCTGCATCTAAAATTAGGAGCCTATTTAGCAGAATTTTATATGAACAAAAATAATAGAATCTACATATGAACCATATATTACACACACATGCATATATACAATCATACACATGATCACTCACATAGCCACATGTGATCACTTCTACACAAACCTTATGCACAAACAGTTGGCTCATTCTATTCATAGGATTCTCCCTCAAATTCAACCAACCCTAGACAGAAAATATTAGGTAAAACATTTTGCTTCTGAGATGAAGGGATATGGGCCTTTTCTCTTGTCCTTATTTATTGAAAACAGTGAAATGACTATTTCTGTAGTAATTACATTATACTGCACTTTATAGTCTAGAGGTTACTTAAGTTATATAAGATGACGTGTGCATAATATCATACATACTACTCCATACCTGACTTAAACATCTTTGAAATTGAGTGCCTGTTGGAAATCTTGGAACAAATCTTCTATGATACAGAAAACAAATGTGTATATGTTTGTAAATGTATGTACTTCTTTATGTTCATCTACTCCTATGTATTTGTGTGTGTATATACTGCTCCTATGTATTTGTGTGTTTATACTCCTTTGTGTCCTATAATTGTTTATGTATGTCTGCTTCTTTGTGTGCATGCACACATGTGCATGTATGCCTATGTATATGCCTGTGCATGTGTGTGTGTTCCATTCAGTACAATCATGTGAACTAAATTTATTATTACTATGTTGACGAAATTAATAGCTGAGTGCTGAAGAGTCCTGACTGATAGTTTCAAGAGCAACTCTTCCAGAATCTACATCCATCATTTGAGAAAGATTCAGTTATTACAGAAGATACTCAGTGAAATTTAATAGATGGAATGAGATGACAACATCTGCATGCTTCAGTGACGTGTGAGGCGATTAGCAGGATTAAAACTTGGACCGTGCCACTGCAGCGACTGCGCAAGCGTGGACTGTAAGGGCAAATGCGGACCGCAGCAGAGGATGCTTCTTTCATCGCTTACTAATTAGAGAAGTGTTGAATAGTCTCTTGTGTGAATGGAGAAAACTGATGAACTTTCATTGAATGATAGACCCAAGGGGGTTTTACTCTTGGTGCTATATTATAGAGATAAAGAAAGTGAGGGAAAGAGGAGGTGGCACTGGCTCAAGGTGACATGGCCAGAGAACACTGGGGCCAGGATTCAAATGAGGAAGATGTCCCCAGAACCTTACTTACCTCCTAATAACTAAGATGGTTGATAACACAGCAATAGGAAAATAATTTGGGGTGGGTGCAGCCAGTTGTCATGGAAAAGTCACTAATTTATTAGGAAAGAGAATCGAAAGTTTCTTACGTTTCTTTCATAATTAGATAGGATAGTGTTTCTTATTGTAATAGAAGTTCAAATGGCATCCCTCAAGAACCTTTCTCAGTATTTCTTGACTAGTTGTTAGAGTAGCAAAACGTTTCTGTTTTCTCAGTCAGAAACATAGTATGAAACTTGTTGCAAAGCACGCATCATCCACGGTTGTGATAATTCATGTGGGAAGATTGGAACACTGTGCCTTCTTAAACTCCAGAATAAATGGATTCTATTGTAGATTGATATAATTTGTGAGGAAAGAGGCCACACCACAACCTCCCCCAAACAGATCTCAGCCTCCACATTCAAACACCCCCAACCCAACACTCCCATATTCCAGCTCCCACACCCATACCCCCAGACCCCACACTCCTGCACCCTAGCCTCATATTATACACCCTAGTCCCCGTATTCACATACCCCAGTCTGTACACCCACACATCCGAGTCTTCCCCACATGCATTTCAGTCCTAACACATACAGAGCCCAGTCCATCCAACCACACATACCAGCCACCATGCTTACCCACCCACTGCCCCGACTTATGCATAATTATAAAGTATCAGTTCTTCCCTTTCTGTGAAAAGTTTTAATTTTTAAATTGTGTTATTGTGGACCCAGAGAAGAGCGGAAATGTTGAAAGGACACTGCAAGCATGAGGGCTGAAGATTGAGAAAGAACAGAACAAGGGTCAATAATTGTCTTGGGAAGAGGGGAGTGTGAAGTCCTGGCTTGCTGAGGCTGAAAGCTATATTCCTAGACCTTACCTGCTGTTTCTTGTTTCTAGAAGCACGTAGGGGTTGATGGTGTTTAATGTGTTCCCTCAGCCTTTGGCCTTTCCCATCTATCAGGACACAGCACACAAATCAATCACAGGATGCCCTGTTGAAGTTTCCTCTAGATGACAGGCTCATGGCTACAGTTAATTAAATTCACCAGCTTTTTAAGTTTTTAAGGGATACCCTTATTAATGAACCTGTGCATAGCCTTCATATAATGGGACTCCTGTAAATAACGCCTTCGTTGTTCTGAATACCACCATTCTAAAGCACCTTTCCTCTTGCCATTCAAAGAACTAGATGTTACATAAGCCCAATCACTATCACTCAGACTATTATGGGGTGAAATTTAGTTAACAAAAATATCAACAGGAACATAAAATTAGCATTAAGCAAACAGCCAGTCAATGATATTGAGAACTCCTGGGGCATCTCCCTCTTTAAACATCATACTTACCTAGTTTATGTCATTGATATGTTGAAAATAATCCTCATTATCTCAACAGACGTTGAAACGGCTTCCTGCTTCCTGGGGCATACACATCTTCCAACTTTCTTCCCAACTTGTCTGCTGAGCCAGTGATGATGATGCCCTTCTCAGAGAGACCTGAGGTGTGCAGATGGGCTACCCAGCGGGATGCATGGGCTTACACATCTCTAGCCTCTACTGCCATGAAATAAAGTTAGCACATAGTAAAGGTGTCTGTGATTCTGATCTTTCCTTTCCTGCCTTCCCTCCTTTTTTATTTCCCTCTTGCCTTCTCCTCCTTCTTTTCTTCCTTTTTCATTTTTTTCTGCTTTGCTTTTTTAACGACCCTATAGAAGTCTTTATTATGTAGGAAGGAATAGAATACTACAAAAGCTATT
The DNA here is from genome assembly GCA_019843815.1 of Montemys delectorum. Classification (NCBI taxonomy): domain Eukaryota; kingdom Metazoa; phylum Chordata; class Mammalia; order Rodentia; family Muridae; genus Montemys; species Montemys delectorum. The sequence goes on from JADRCD010228911.1 coordinate 7,367, forward strand.
CTCTGCATGGGGATCTAAATCTAGTAACATATCCCATGTCTCTTTCCCTATGACATAGTGTCTATTTACTTTTTACTCCTGACTCCACCCAGTTTGCATCTTGAGACCTAGTAGCCCAGGGGACATGTAACAGTGAAGGATCTGTAGGGTCTTACAGAATATATTACAACTCACAATGCCAACATTTCCTTGGATGCTATGTTTCTTTAACAACAAAAACAACAACAACAAAATAGATTAACCCCCTTTACATTCTGCTTTTCTAATTCCTATAAGACTGCAGGGATGACTTGTTTTAACAGCTCGACAAGAAAAGATGAAAAGCTTTCCATGAAAAAGGTGGAAGAGACCAGAAATGGAATGGTCCTTCTGGTGGTCATGCTAGAGAGAAATGAAAATCAGTAAGAACTTTGTGGAGAACAAAGGAAATCTCTTTATTATGACAAGTACAAAATCAAAGCAAATGACAATGTGAGGGTATTTTGTATATTGATTTTACAACCCACATCTCAGACTTTATATGTAAAAACCATAAAATTGAAAACAATGAAACAAATGTTTATATCAACCTTAAATAAAATGTGCGATTATATAGTAAATCCTCAAGGAGTAATATAAAACAATAAAAACATGAATGGGAAACTGATATTACAAAATAACTGTTACAATGTCGGAAAAAGAATTTGTAGCCTCTCAAACTCTAAAATTGGAATCATAAATGCTCTTAAATTCAAGATCACCATTTATTTTATTTCTTCCTTTGCTTTCTTCGGCAAGGTGTCCTACAGTGTAGCTCAGTGTTGGCCTTGAATTAGAGACACTACTTCTTTGTCTTCCTGAGTGCTGTGACTGAAGCTATAAGATGCACACACAGACACACAGACACACACAGACACACACACACACACACACACACACACACACACCATTTCTTAAACTAGGAATACAAAACTGGTAGATTCTATGCAAAACATCCTAAAATCTAAAACACAGACATCTGAGAGTTTGAGTTGCCATTTTTTCGGCCTGGGGTGCTCAAACAGTATTGGAACTCCTTTGTTTGACCCTGGTATCCAGAAAACTCTCCAAGACCCTAGCTATTTTCCCTCAGTTCCCAACCTTATGCCAGTACTGCGTAACTCCTAGAGCTTCATGCATGGTTCCCAACTTGAAGCTTAGGTGTCCCCAGTGCATTACTGAAGTGACTCCTCCCTGCTACTAAGAGATTAGGAATTCTTTTTCTCCCCAGGTCCCAACTAAATCTTAATTGAAGAAAGATTAACTAAATGAGATTAAAGGATATTCATAGATACTCTTAGATTCTATGGCAGAAAAAGCTGTGTAGTACTGAATGCAGGAGCTAGGAACATTTTGAGAATGAGGCTGCAGCCAAAGATGTAGAAGTATATACTGAGTGGAGAGAAAATAAAAGGGAAGAAAAGTATCAGAGAACTGAGGTTTCAGAATCTGGAATGAAGTATTGCACCTCTACATCTTGGTATTTTGATACTTAAAAATGGCTCATTATTTGTCAACACTGAAAACTATTAGACAGAGACAGAAATGGAGATATAGGGACAAAGAGATAGACAAAGACAGAGAGACAGAGAGACAGAAACAGACAGACAGAGACAGAGACAGGGAGACAGAGGTTAGTTGGCATTCGTATTCCTGGAGAAACCTATAAAGTGTACTGTTCTCACAGGAATTGAATCTGTTGTACTGTGGGTAATTTTAGAATTCAAAGGTGCCAGAGTTCCTAACTCTGTGTGGATGGAACTAAAGGACATTAACCTTTTCACTCGCTCTAACAAAGACAAGTGAAGACAAGGTGCACCATGACTGCTCCCCGACTGGGCTTTGCGTCTTGCCCCAGGCCCTTGGCACTCAACAATTACCCCACACTTCAGAACTAATTTTCTACCTGTTTTCTTACACTGTTTTGCTACTAACCCTGCAGTACCACAATCCCATTAACTCATTTTTCTAACAAAAGGAGCTTTTTTGGTGTGTGAAGACATTAGACGATATAATTACTCAGTAAGAGAGTATTGAGCAAGTCTTAGAGTTTTTTTTAAACAATATTGGCCTTCATCTAAAGTCCATGTAGTTTTTGTTTAGCTTTATTTTTCCTCTTTGGCTTTCTAAATATGATACTGTGTACTATAGAAAGCAGAAATACTGGTTATTATCTCCTAGTCCTGACTTTCTAGTGTTCAGATATGTTGGTTTTCAGTGGATGCAAGAGTGACAGAAGAATATAATTGGAATATAGAAGTTGACATTTAGTAGTAAGAATCCTGTTGAATAATTATTTCTTTCACTTACTTTAAGAATTAAAAATATATACATTAACATCTCAATGTATATTTATAAGTATACTACACAAATGTGAATTGGAGTAAACATCCAAACAGTTGGTACCAATAAGAGACTGTGTTGCATGCAGAAATTTATCTCATGATTTTGAAGTAACACATTATTTGATCACTAAAAAAAATAAAATAAAATAAAACCTTCATTTAAGTTAGCATATAGTGAGGATTTCTTTTGATATCAGTAAGGACTACTCACTTAAGCTAATTGAAGAAAATAACACATACACACAAGTTGAAAAAATACAGATGTTATTTTCTCTTGACTATAAGTTTAATAGCAGTTAACATGACACTTCTATAAAAAGTAACAAACCCATAAAATGATTGAGTGTCAAAATTTTCCTTAAAGAGCTCAACAATTATTTTCAGTTGATAGCATTAAGCAGAGACATTGTATATATTTTTTCACATACAGAAAGACAGTTAACACAGGGAAAAGGTTGATAATTGGATGCAAAAAGAGAACAAATTTTATAAATGACATGAAAGCATTATCAAATATTTGAACTATTATCACATAAAAGGGACCATTTTCTTTATTCTCACAAGTGCACCTGATGAACCTGAATTCAGAGAGCTTCTGAGCCATAAAATGTTTCACTTTTATTTGTAAGTTTTATTTTTAGGTAAATTTTTTAAAATTATTTTTATGCTTATATCAATTTTATATGTTTATGTTACACTTTTCAGTAAGAACTAAGAGTTAAAATGAATAAATTATTTAAACAATGATATTGTAATGATGGATTCATATATACAAAGGTGTTTTCAGGGATACAGTGCTCCTATGGGATATCTCAAAGTCCCCAATGACTGAATGGAAATACCCAAAGGTGACATATGGGCTGTCAATACAGAAGGGGCTCTCAGTACACAAGGCTCAGGGAATTTGGGGATGACAGGGTAGAGTGAATATAGGAGGCAGCAGATAAGAAGAAGGGATGAAATGCTGCTGACTTCTGCATATGGTATGGCTCTTGCAAGGTCAGCTCAGCTGCTTGGTGTACCCGTAAGACCCACATAGCAGGAAGCCAGTCAGCATCCCTGCATATAAATGAAGGGCCTGGAGGCTCTGTGTCATCAGAGGAACTGTTGTTTGCCAATGGTTTCTGCAAGAAGGAGAATCACTATCCTTTGTAAACTGTGACTATTGATAGGATACTCATGACACAGCAGATGGTCACACACTCATGTGCATATGAATATCACCAACTGACCACACATTATTATTAATAAAAAATAAAATAAAAGATTTGAAGCTAGGTAGGGAGAAAACTGGGGTGAGGGGAAGGGATACTAGAGAAAGTTGAAAAAGGGTAGTGGTGAATAGATTTGTTAAACTTACATTGTTTAAATGTATAAAACTTTCAAACAATAAAAAGGGACTCCTGAGAACTCAGGAAACTAAGCCACCAACCAAAGAGCATACATGGGCTAGTCTATGGCCCCTGGCACATATGTAGCAGAGGACTACCTTGTCTGGCTTCAGTGGGAAAGGATGTGATTAATCCAGTAGAGACTTGACGCTCCAATGAAGGGGGATGTGGGGAGGGATGGAGGATGTGGGGAAGGATAAAGGTGGTGGGTGAAGGGAGAAGAGAAGGGTGAAAAAGCACTTGGAGGGGGGTACTAAGAAGGGGAGCAGCTTTGGAATGTAAACAAACAAATAAATAAATAAATAAATAAATAATGCAGGTAACTATTAAATAGAGTGTTAAATTGTTCTACCATCAAAATAAAATTCTTTGATGTAGTTTAATGAATGACATACAAAAATTCAAATCTGATCATACTAATGTTGGACAATATAGAATAAGTTAGAGAAACTTATTCCTTCCCTCACAGTTGCACACAGCTCCTTTCTTGAGGCTGTCATTCACTGGCCCTCAAAGCTTATCCATATGCTCAGGTTATCACATCTTAGCAAAAACCAAATTTCTTCAATAATTCTACTACCATAATCCTATAATTCTATAGATATTCTTTTTCATCACTTTTGAATTCCAAAGGGAAATTTTAAGATTTATCCCATGAAAAATTAACTCTTTCCCCTATTTTTCTTTACAGCATCTTCTACGACCATTGTGAAAGCTTTATGTGTAACGTTAATTATTTTTAACCACTGCCTTGCCTTATTATGGCACTGATTACTCCACTGAGGTAAAAACTTTATTTTATTTGTCTCTTTTTTTTTCTCCAGTTTACAGTTTGTTAAATGTCATAGGTGTGTAGAAGAGGCTGGCTCTCTATGGAATCCCCTGGGCCTAGCTTAGACCACGAAGTATTACTGTATTCTTTGATTAATTTTCTCAGAGAAGGATCGACCTATGAATTATTTCATACATCACCTCAGTCCTGTCATCCAACAACTGAGCAAGTCTTGTTCAGAAGAGGAATATGAAAATGAATATTGTAATTTATATTGGGTGTCTACATTCTTTATTAGGAAGCTTATGGATCCTGAGTTGATTCTCTTCATACCTGGTAATACCTCCACTCCCACACAAAGTCCCAACATTCTCTTTGTTGTGAGTAGCTGTATATTGCTCACAAAAATGCTGCAATATCCATCCTGGCATCCCTCTTGGCCCCCACAAAAATGTCCTGTTTTGGTTTTATCAACTCATGTTATTATTCATCCTCCTTTCTTGGCAGCTCATCTTTTTCTACCATCTAAATTGGATATTTAGAGCTTACTTTTTGTCCAGCTTTATTTGCATTGTGATCCATTTGTTTAGACCCTGACTTGAAAACACCATTGTTAGAATCAGTTCACCTTTTTAAAAAAAGTATTTTAAAAGATTGAACATGCATATATAGAAAGATTGATTTTTGTGTGTATGTGTGTATGTGTGTTGGGTTGGCTATGCAAAGCTGAGTGCCTGAGAAGGACAGAGGCACATAATCCCGTGCCTTTGGATCTGGAGTTACCAGCAGTTGTGAGTCACAGGATTTAGATACTACAATTGAACTCCAGGTCTCTAGATGAACAGGGTGTGCTCTTAAGCTTTGAACCCTCTTTCTAGAACCTACTAGCCCTTCATTCCCACAACGACATTCACACACAAAGTATACACCCAGAAGAAAAAAATCTTAAATCATATGGAAGCAATTTTAATATTTTCCATTGAAGCACATTTATTATTGATTTTTTCACTTAGTTTGTGTGCATATGGTCACATGCAGCTGCAATGTGCTTTCACATACACTATTGCTGTATCTACAAATTAATCCTATAGAAAAAGGATCCTTCTCTCCAGCATTGAAGTAGCTCATCTCCCACTGAAAGTTTCCTTCATGCAAATTTCAACAGTCCAGTCTTTGTTGCTATATGTTGCTCATGACTGACCACTTGGTATTGAAAACCTATCAGAATATTCTTCCAGTAGCCATTGATTGCCTGCATCTATTCATCTAAGAGTGCGACCTTGTAACATTTTGCACATTCACATTGGCATGCCACCTGGTGTTGTCATCGTGCAGGTCTTCTCCAAGCAACCATACTGTTGAGGTTACTCATCTTAAACACAAGATGCTGTTGACTAGCAGATGTCCTGGCCCTCTGTATCTTACATGCTTTTCACATCTTTCCATCCCCCCTGTGTCATCTTCCCTGAATCTTAGGCATAAGGATTCTTTGGATGTCAATCACTTGGCAGATCTCTAAAGATCATTTTTAACTTGAACTTGTTAACTTTACTCAGTGATGATTATTGCCATTAATGATCTGTAAGAAATGAAATGGATTGTCTCATAATGAAATCGCTGGCAGGCATTCTAGTACTGCCAGGTAAGTATTAACATTTATATACATACATATTTGTTATAATAGTAAATTCAATATAACTCAAAAAGGGTAAATTTAATTTCTCTTCCTTTTTCATTAAGGAATATTACTTGAAAAAATGTTTCATTATCACATTTCCATACATGTATGCAATGTACTTCAAGTATTTCTACCTTCATTACTCTAAGTGGCTAAAATTTAAATGTTTATTATTTACAGTTACATATTTTCCATCCCGATGATTATTACACATTATATGCATGTACAGGCATATTTCTTAGAATGGGGACAACTGAGAGCAAGGAAAAACCTTAAAGTTTAACTTTATGAGAAAGTAAAATCACTAACATTTACATTACCGTAAGGACATAAATATTTCCCCTGAGTGTTGTGTTGAATGCATGCAATCCTAGCACTTAAGAGAAAGAGACAAGAGACTCAGGAGCTCAAGGCCATCTTTGACTACATAGTGTTTAAGGCTAGATGAGGTTATAGGAGACCCTGTAGAAAAAGAAAGAAAGAACCAAAGACAAAAATCCCCAGGTATTTGATTCTTCTATGTTTTTTCCCATTATTAAGATCCTAGCATCATCAACCATTGAGAAGAATTTACCTGATTATTAGAACAGCCCTCCATGACAAGAATGAAAGTGACGCAAATGCCAGGACTGGGTCTCTGTTTGGTGAGGAGCCTTCAAAAACAGACCTTTAAAAACCTGGTCTTCCTTGGGAATGATCTCTTTTCTTAGACACAGCCCACTGGGAACTAGTTCCTCTCTAGATGATCCAAGTAAGACCCGTATTTTGAAAATCTTGTTGATTCTGAAAGTAGAAAGCATCTGTCACTCAGACTTGCTCAACTTTTGAATTTTACCTAAAAGCCTCTGAGAGTTTCCGAATACTTTTCATTTCCCTCCCTGACAAGGTTGTATGTGGAATTAATGCAATAATGTTCTAGAGCGCATTGAGGTACTTGCAGAAAGAAGTTAAGCATAGAATAATGTCTTTGTTATGATAAACTATGTAAAAAGGAACGTGAAATAGGGTGTGTAAAGTAACTCATTTTGACAAGAGATTGGCATTTGATTCTTTGTATGTAAAATTATATGTTCATGTGACTACCTCAAAAAGAACATTTTGTATTTAATTACTTAATATTCTAAAACAAAGAAGTTATTCACTGCAATGATTTTAAACCAAAGGTCAGCCTATTTTGTTAACAGATTTCAGCACACTGAAAGTTTGGATTAAGTATGACTAATCCTAAAGCATTTGGTCAGTAGCCAGGTTTTATAAATAAAACTTTATTGGAAAAGAGAGACACCTATGTGCTATTATACTCTCTATGGTTGTTTAAATAACACATGATGTATACCTGCGACCTATGACAATGTTGAGTCTATTTCTATCTATGTAGAAGCCAATTTTCCAGAACTGTGGTTTAGAAGAGGGTTTTTAAATTGAGTGTTCTTGTTTCTTTGTGGAGTTGTTATATTGGGTTTTAGTTTTGTTTTTTGAGAAAGAAGTTAAGTTTGAGTGGGGAGGGAGGGAGAGAATATCTGGATGGACTTGGGGAGGGGAAGAATATAATCAAAATATATTTATATTTAAAATTGTTTTAAATAATAAGAAAAGTTTAAAGATACTTAAACAAGGACCATGACCCAGGAAACAAACTCCATACACAGCAAGAATTCAGACTGGGGGAGCTAGGGTCTACAGATGAAGAGCAAAGCAACTATACTGTGCTGTGCAGAAGAGCACCTTTAACCATCCTTCACTGGATACAGAGATGAGTAACATGAGAATCATTTCATTCACGCTGACATGTAAAGGAATGTGATACTGGGAAGTCCATTTCTTGAAATATAAAAAATACAAAGCACTTAATATAAAAAAACAGAAAAACACACCAGATTCATAGAATGGAAGTCAGCATTTTAGAGTAGAAATGTTCTTCAAGTTAATGTGTAGATTTGCTAGACTTTTTTCAGAAATTGACAAATGATATCTGCATTAGTTATTATTTTATTCCTGTGATAGGACACCATAATCAAGGCAACTTATAAAAGTAGGCTTACAGGTTCAGAGGGTTAGTTCCTAATTGCCATGACAGTGAGCATTGTGGCAGAGAAGCATGATAGCAGTTAATTAGCTGAGAGTTTACATCAGATTAGGGTGTTGCAGGCAGAGAAAGAGAGAGACACACAGACAGAGACTTAGAGACAGAGAGACTCACCCTGGTTTAGACACTTTGGGCTTATTATTAATATGTAAATTCTAAGAGACTCGGAATAAACATCGTTAACAATAAGAATAATGTTGCAAAAGTCATATTTCAAAATGTCCCACAAAGGTTCAGTGTCCAAGCAGTGTGATACTGTGTGGCAGTGATATAGATCAATATAGCAGAAATAGACCCTCGACTGCAGTCAGCTGTGATACTGATGTGGCAGTGGTGTAGATCAGTAGAACAGAAATAGACCCTCGACTGCAGTCAGCTGAGTTTTAGTAAGAGTACTAGGTGAATTCTATAATCTTTATAAAAATGATACTTAGATGACTGGATAGCTTCATCAGAAGGATTACATTTGGCATCTATACATATAAAATTAAATAAAAAAAAACATCAAAAATGTTATGTGAAAGATCAAGCTATCGTTTGGGGAAGAAATTCTTGCCATTTTATATTAATCTCATATTTGACATGTATTAGATATTACACTAGAGGCCTAACAATTAAAAATCAAGATAAATCAGAGTCATCAAAATGCAGTGTTTTGAGTTGAGCAATCCACTGCCTGAGAGACACCAGCTTTGAACTCTGTAGCCAAGAATGACACTAAACTTTAATTCACCTGCTTCCAGTTACTAGTACTGAATGTATAGGTGTGCATCACCACACTCAGTTTTCACTGGCTCAGAGTTTCATGGGTTTCATTCTATGATGATATGATCCCATTACTTTCACACTAGCATGACAGAAGATCATGGTAAGGAATATCTGGTGGACTAGAACTTTCTTGGGGACATGGGTACCAAGAATAGAAGGAAGAAGAATCTAATAACTTCAGTATAAAGTGGCTTTTGTTTGTTTGTTTGTTGTTTTAGGTTTGTTTTGTTTTGCTTTCTTTCAGTTGTGGTTTTTTTTTTTTTTTTTTTTTTTTTTTTTTTTTTTATTTCTGCACCTAGCAACAAGCAATTTCTGTTCTTTGTGCCCTTTTGTCACGCACAGCAAGGATTTGTTTCTCTGAAAGGTGGGGCATTTCCCCACTAATGACATAGGTTCCTTTATATCCATACAACATAAAAAAGAGAAGGCTGGTAATCTCACCCTTATCTAAGCCAATCATCAACTCAATTACTTCTCTGCTCATGGACAGAGACAGAGACACATCACTGGAATTTAAAAAGCATATAGACAACTTTTGACCAATAGAAAAAAGCAATCAAGAGGCAATCATTGGGTTGAATACTCTAAATCCAAATAAAATCTCCAAAGAGTGACTTAAATATTGCCAATAAATTTTTCCTTTTACTTTGTGCTGTATTGTTTCCTTGATGGCGAAAAAACACCCACTTACTAAAGTTGCTTGTCAATATCATTATGGTGCTTGTATGATAAGAGGGGGGAGGAAGGCAGAATAGAGGATAAATGGAAAAAAGGAGAGAGAAGAGACAGAAAGAGACAGAGATACAGGAAGACATAGACATAAAGACACAAAGAAATCCAGCGACTCATTTAAACCCACAAAGCTTTACCATTAGCCCATTTAGCTACACACTTATCAATAGACCACTTCATTAATAAATTTGTATTCACAAGTTCAATTAACTTCTTGATAGGCCTTCAACTGAGCCCATTTGTTCAATTCACAAGCATTTGGAATAGAAATTTTATATACAAGATACAGTATCTCGCCCCTAACCCCAAAGGCTGAAATCAATCTTATAAAGCAAAATACATTTTTCCATCTTCAAGAATACCATGTAATTTATTCTTATACATATATTCTTACAGACCTATTTATGCACAACTCAAGCTTTGTCGTGTTAATGGATTAAGGAAAATCCAAATAGTTCACCTTAATAGGCATTTGATTTTATATTGACCTGTTAGCATCTAGATCGTAAGGACTCATAATTTTTATACCTTTACATGTAGCACTTAATTTCTTTGCCTTTTATGATTCGTTGGAATTTCTAGTATTACAATGTTATATCAATAACATAATTCGACTTTATATGTGGCAGCCTATGGGTTGTGATATTAGTTAATGTATACTCAGTAGGGTACAAAGTTATTGGAAAGGTATTCAGTGGGTTTTAATAAGATAGGAAGCCATCTTAGTCTGAGTTGTCTAGAATAGCAGAAACAGACAATTAGCTATCTGTATCAATTATTTTCATAGCCATGAGTCACCAAATGCTTTTACAAAATTTACATATCTATATTGAATAGCTACCAGCATTTTCTAGTCATTGTACTATAAGACATATAAAGTGAAACCTATTTTTCATTGTATTCAATACTATAAGCAATCTATAAATGAGTTACTATAGAAAGAAAGATACCACCCCAGTCACATGCAAATATCCCACAATACTGAAGCCTTGGTCACTTGCAAACTTCGGTATCTGGCAGATTTCAGGAACAAATGCCCTGTGCTTACTTATTGAAGACTTTGTAACTGCATTGATGTGTGTACGTTATGTCATGGAATAGAAGGGACTGAGTCTTACGTAAGTGTAAAACAGCTCATCCGCACTTATATGCAGGTCAGTAGGTGACCTGCAGAGAATAGAGTTAATGCAGTTGTTTAGTTCCAAAGATCAAGTTCTTTGTTCTGTTTCAGCTTCTGTCCATTAAAGCTCTAAATGATTGAACAAGCACCCTTCCATCATAGAGGCTAATACACTCAAGTTTCCTGATTTCATCGTTAATTTTATATAAAATGCTTTTCCTACAATATTAAGATTCAACAATGTATGATGTACTTTAATTGTGATGGTCAATATAACTGGTCAAATTGCTGATATATAGAATCATCTTACAGACTGGCTCATGAACCTTGCTGTTAGGGGTTACTTTTATTAGAGAAATTAGACAAGAAGAGCTACCCACTGTGGTTTACAGGCCATGATCCTGGATTGTATAAAAAGGTAATAGTGACCTAAGTACAAGCATTCATCATAAACTGATTCTTGACTGTGGGTAGAATTTGCTGCTTCAAACTCCTGCTGTCATGACTTTCCCACACAAACTAAAACCTTGCACTGTAAGCTAAAATAAACCCTTTCTCCTTAAGTTGCTTGGTTGGCATATTGATTGTGGCAAAGGGAGAAGAAACTGGAACAGTATCCCACCCGGATAATGTGCAGAGTTGACCATCATGAAAAGAAGCCATCCCCACAGAAGCCCTGACCAAGGCCTTCCTCTCCTTGTAGGCATCATCCTGTCAGAACTGAGACTGGCTTCATTCAGAATCCCAGATGACTGCTTTCTTTCATGAAGTTTGTAGGTAACTGTTCACTGTTCAGAGACTTCCTTGTCTACAAATTAAATGAGATCCGATCTTTTTATAAAGTAGACACACCCTCGGCTACACAGAAAATCTGAGGATAGCCTAGGTAACATGACAAATAGTATGGTATTTCACAATCAAATCCTACAAAAAAGGAAAAGTGAGAGTATCTTTCAAAGTTAAATATGCAAAGTGAACTATTTCTAAAATATTCCCAACCTTTGCTTAGCAAACATATTATGAAAAGAACGTGTTCATGTATTCTAAAATTGCTTGAAATGTTTTACATCCAAAAGAATGTAGCATATTGTATTTGCTGTTCTCATGGTGGCTATCCTCATTTTGTGTCCTATAATAGGATTCAACCCTTCCTAATTTTCTACAGTGTTGTAGGCTTTAGGTTAACATCAAACTAATAGACACTTATAATGATGTCTAGCAAATATTTGTGCTTACTATCCATTTGTGTTTCATGGCTTGAATGACTACATCCTTTCTGCACATAGAACACCTAGTATGGTAGTTCATGTTTCTTAAGTTCACTTTTAGTGTTGCTAATGACTTGCAGTACAAAACCCAATTTGCAAATGCTTTCCATACGTAAGGGACTATACTCAATGTGGACAGTAAGAATAACTAGGCTATGAGTGATTAGAGGTGTGTTTGAGAAGAGAAGAGGTTATGCATTTGAGAAGATGGATGTAGTGTGTACATGATTATTTCTACTTAAATAATGATGCCAGTCATTTAAAAAACCTCCCTTTATTTGATGTAGAATATTTGTCTCAAAGTAGTTTTCCTATGTAGAAACTCTTCTCAAGATGAAGTGGGCAGGGGAAGATAGCTCATTGGATAAAGCTCTTGCTGCATAAACATGAGGATCTTAATTTGGATACATAGTGTTCATTTTGAAAACCAATAAGGCAAGATGGCTGTAATTCCAGTGCTCAATAGGCAGAGATTTGGGATCATGTGACAAGCTAGCTATCTAGACTGGTCAATTCCAGCCCCGGGTTCTGAGAGCCGCAGGTTCAGGTAATAAAGCAGTGAATAATAGAGGAAGACACTTGATATCAACCTCAGGTCTCCACAGAAGTAGACACACATTTGCTTACATGCCTAGCATACATGCAAAAAAATGACCACACATGCATGGATAAACACATATACCTACAAAAATAAAAAGATGAAAAAGATAAAATTTCAGAATGTTAACAAATAGTGCAACTCTTAATAGTTTTATTTGAGATTGTAAACTGGTTTGGCTAGGGCTAAGTAGGATCAGTGATGCAGATGAAGAAATGCTCTGCCTTACAGAGGGGCAGTGCAGTACTGTAAAAGTCGCCAGAACAGAACTGATGCACCTAAGAAGTTATCCTGGATGTACTCAGCTTCTATTTTTTTGCCAGCTGCTTGCTTTCATCATAGTCAGGAGGACTTGTCAGGATGCTTACCTGTTGTGAAATTCAGCATGATTTCTCCAGGGTGCAATCGAAGACTGAGTTACATCATCCCCTGTTTGTCCTCCAGTATCAGTGTCTATATGATTGTAATTCTTTCTGGAGTCCTCTTTATTCAGCGGCTACTGTATAGGACAGGGTATTCTATACATATTCTATATATCATCTGTATGTTCTATGTATTTATTCAGAGCTAAACATGAAAGTGTAGAGAAATCAATGGGCTACTTTCTCACAAGTCCTAAATATTATTTTAATATTTAATTTTCATTAGATCATTTAGATATACTCCCATTAATTTTGCATACATTAAGCTGCTTTATCTTAAAGAATGGGCATACAATTGAAACCATAGTCAGTAGCTTCTTAGTACCTAAACTCTTGTACACTAGAAATAATTTCATCTATTGTATAATAATCGCCTTTCTGCACATCACTCTTTCTCACTATATTTTTCTATAGGTCCAACCTTGGCAGAGAGACCCATGGCAAGGAAAAATATACTAAAACAAATAAATGTGATTAATTCTCTAAAATATGCAACTATATGCTTATTGTTAGTTTGGCCAGGAGGGTGACATTTAAAAACTCCAGCTATTGCAGAGTTATTGAGAATTGGCGTGTGTGATCATTTTGCAAAACATCCTCATGTCAATCACAAAACCAACCAGAAGATTCTTAGCTCAGTTTTTTCATAGGATTCAACTGCAAGGGACTCATCTAAAGAGCTGAGATGTCTCCACTGTGTGTATTGAAGAAAGACTGGAGTCAGTGTACTTTTTTCTTTAAAAGGGTAGCTTTTTTTAAGGAAAAATAGCAGCTAGAGAGCTCTGATGTGCCAGTCACATATACGATGCCTACAGTTTGATATGAAAATGCTTGTATTTTTACTGATAATTTTATTGAAATCATCTTGCAGTTCATTGTTTGTGGACATAAGTAGACACATACCAGCAACTATTTAGTCGTTGATAAATCTGAGATTAAGCTCACATTTCTAGTTGGCTAATGAAATTAGGCTAGTGGTCTTTTGTCTTTGTTGTTTTATTTTAAACAAGGGTTTAGGCAATGTAAGACTTGTTAAATGTATTATCCCTGCGAAGGCTCTTGCTTTATCAAATGGATTCCTCCCTTTTCACTGAATCCTTCTTCTCTTCCCATTCCTACTGGCTCTCTCTGCTTTTTTCTTCCCTTATCTTCCTGACTGTGTTCCCCTGCATTGAAGTGCAACACTTTGAAACATACCTTGTTCTTATCTTATCTTCTATCTTTCCTTTCTCCAAGCTCTTTTCTATTACATTTTGACTAAGTTTCATGGGGATCTTTATTTCCGGCAGAAGTCTCAATATACCTGATTATATTATGCAATCCTACAACATGCATACACACACACTATATTATATATATATACGCATATATATAATGTCTATGAATGCTGGATCCAGGAGTAAAGAGAACTATTGGGCTGTAGTTTCCTGAGCTAGCAGATATAAACTTTGTTTAAAATGAGCTTCCTTTCTATAATGTAGATTTATTGCTATGCTTTTCTTCTGTCTTGTTGCCATCCACTCAAAACACACACCTCGTTGGGAAATGGCTGTCTTCATTCTGTGGCTTTCCACTTCTCGAGTCAGGCTTTACAGCGTTTCATTCATCTGTGCCTGAGGTCAGTGACCCAAATATTCTTTTTGCTTCTGGCTATGTGTATTTTTTCATGTATACTCTTATCGATTTTATTCCTCTATTGTTTTTTTTTGTCTGTCCTCATTGTTGACACTCATGTTTAATAAGAATGGCTATATTAAGCCTACTGCTAAAAATTTGCTATTCAGTGTTGTGGTACAAACATGTGAGTGTAACTTCTTTGTCCATTTGACTTTTTAAAATCATATCTTGGCATTAGAAACAGGAAATGGAACCCGAATGTGACAGAATAAAACTATTAACTTTTGGATATCAACTGCATCATTATTTATTGCCATTTATTTTGTAATTATGACTTAGGAATAAAATTTATCATTGCTTCTTGCCAGCTTTAACTGCTGCTGCAGATTTAGAGATGAATTCAGATTTCAGACTTCCCCTGAGGCTGATGGACTTCTCTTTTCAAAGTAGGACACTTCTATCTGATGGCATTAACCATAAAATCCCCCATTTCAAGTCTACGATATCCTGAAGGACAACGGCTCATTTCATTTCTTATCAAGAAATCGGGCAGATCAGTCATATTTCCCAAATCAAATGGCATTTCAGAAAATTCATTTGAGCCAAAAATGGGGCTTCTTCTCTGCAGACTCCAATTAGTTTAAAAGTGGTTTCTAGTGAAATTTTTCAAAATAATTGAGTCACTGGTAAAACAAAACAAAACAAAACAAAACAAAACAGCATACTGATATGTGAATGATGATCTATGTCTTTCACACATGTACACACAGAGTCAGCTCATATACATGCACTTCCACACACAGCCACGCACTCCCATCGCACGGTAAGACAGGTTGCCCAAGAGCTGCAGCTAGCCATACTGCCAAGTACTATTAATCTTTAATTTTGGTGATCAGCATTATAGTGAAATACTTTAAGATCCGAACTCCCTTCTTTCTCTATCCTATTACAGCAAGTATTCCACAGGGAGTGCACTGACTCCTTTTCCCTAAGTACACAAAATTAGCTACTTATCAGTTGATCTTCTTACATGATCCTCTAAAAACCGTGTGTGTGTGTGTGTGTGTGTGTGTGTGTGTGTGTGTGTGTGTGTGTGT
>JADRCD010228914.1:0-24305 GCA_019843815.1 Montemys delectorum
TTGGAATTTATTTTAATTGATGAGGGTGGCATCATGAGATAAGAAGTGACCCACTTAGATATTGAACCCAATAGGGTGAGCAAATAATACACAGGGAGCTACGTGTTCCTGGCGAACACCCATGGCTGAAGATATGCAGGTGCCTCCTCTGCTTGGATTCTAGCTCTGTAAAAGGAGAGCGAGCTTACAGGAGAAAATCCGGAAAAGGTAGGGAAAATACAAAACTGAAAAATTTAAATATCCATATTTTCAGCCTATACATAAAAAAGTAAAGATGATCTGTGAATTTTGAGTGCTGTAAAAGTAAGAGGACTAACAATTCTGTGTGCCTGCCTGCCTGCCTGCCTGGCTGCCTGCCTGGCTGTGCATCTGTCTGCATGCCCCTGCAGATGTAGAAACCAGACGATATCAGGTGTCTTGCTTTATTCCCTTGAGACGGATTCTCTCTAGACTTCGTGCTCACCATGATTTTGGAACTAGCTGGCAGTCAGCCATCGCTGGGGAGTCTCTCCTTTCCACCTTTTAACAAATTGGAGCTGCAAACGCATGCAGCTACACCAGCTCCTTGTATGGGGCTGTTGGAGATTTGAACTCCAGTTGTCATGTTTGCACAGTGAATATTCTTAACCACTGAGCCACTTCCTCTGCCTGAAGTTGAAAATCTTTATAAGCCAAATATAGATAGCAAGGTGGGGGGCCTTCACAAGGCAGGAAACTAGCATCAAGAAGTGCCACCGTGAGTTGAATCACTGCTCACGTGTGGGTAGATGATAGATAACCTCTTAGCCTGAAAACCAGGAGTACCTAGGGAGTCATAGACTCTAGTAAACGTGAGACCACATGGCCGTGTGAAGAACTCTCCTTTGCAGCTCTTATTTACTGTTTCCATATTTCTGGTAAGGCTGGTTCACTGATGATTTTTATGAGAAGCTACGCTTCTAAAATTATACACCCAATTCCAATTTTAACTGCTGGAGATTGGTTAATTCTTTAAACTCTGCAGGCCAACCCCCCCCCCCAAAAAAAAACCATCTGTGGGCCAGATGCAACCTGTTGAATGCTAACTTGCAGGCATTGCTCCCCAGCAGAGAGGGTAGGGCTGAGTTCGTTGAAGTCCCTGTACAACAGGAACAGACTGTGTAGTTGGGAATATTCCCGAAGCAGTTAGCATAAAAGAGGACTGGGAAAGATAGAGGTGATGAAACATTTAACTAGTGTGAGGATAAAAATGAACAAACAAAACCAATAACAAACATACAACCCCACACCCCCACAGCAGTGATAAGAGCAGTTCTGGTGAAGAAGTGAGGAGGGGGTGTCTGGAGGCATTGAGGAAGTGATGCAAAGGGAACCAAGAACCTAAAAGGAGTGACCCCATGCAGTTTTGTCTTGTAGCCTTGGGAACCCACTGTTTAAATATGAGGAAGGAAACGTGCCTTGTTTGACATCAACTTGGAGAGGAAGGGGTCCCTTGATACAGGGGAAAGACTGAATAAGGCATTGACTGCGCGCCTTGAGGGCAGAGGCTTGAGAGTGGAAGTGAGAAATAGAGGGTGGGGCTAACCACCTCTGTGACTGACAGGTCAAGGTGGGGCTCACCCACCTCAGTGACTGACAGGTCGGGGTAGGGCTAATCGGTGAGGGTCTGTGGAGGGGAAGTAAGTGAGCAGAATCCCAGCCCTACAGTCCTTGAAGGGACTTGGAACACACAAAATAAGGAAGAGTAGCAAGAAAATGGGAGCTTGCCTCTCACAAGGATTTCTTGAGTGTCAACATGTGCAGAACTCCAGCTGGTAAGGAGTTGCAGCCTGGAGAAGTCTTCTGGGGGAAAAGATATTAGTAGAATAATCTCACGAATAAAACCTGAGACAGCAGTGGCTCCGTCGTGTGTCTAGGGTGGGAAAGTTGACTACCAACAGGAAGTGATAATTAAGCTAGAAACTAGGAAGTGAGCAAGCACAAATGTGTTGAATAGGGTGGGGGGGCGGGGTGGGGGGCGGGAAGCTTTGAGCACCAGGAACAGCAGATGCAAATGCTGACCTACAGGGAGGCCTGAGAGGGGCCAGTGTGGCTGGAGCTAGGCTTCCCGCCAACGCTCTCACTGTCTGCAGCCACCTCAGAGGCTCAGAGGTAAGGTCCTGCCGATTGATTGAGGTGATCCTTCAGGGCACCTCTGAGACAAAATGATCTGTAGCCCTGTTCTTGTGCCGGACTGTTAAAAAGGGACCATTGCTGGGCAGTGGTGGCGCAGGCCTTTAATCCCAGCACTTGGGAGGCAGAGGCAGGCGGATTTCTGAGTTCAAGGCGTCTACACAGTGAGTTCCAGGACAGCCAGGGCTATACAGAGAAACCCTGTCTTGAGAAACCAAAAAAAACCAAACAAACAAAAAAAAAGAAATTTAAAAAAAAAAGAAAAGAAAAGGAACCATCAGCAAACCATATGCAAAGATGACTTACAGATGCACTCAGAGTGGAAAACAGGCCCACAGAACGGCTCCGGCCAGGTCCAGTTCTCTTCTAGAAGCTTCCTCGTTGTTTAAGTTTTCCCCATCATCATTTTCATTTCCTGGTTTCTTATATCCTTCCTCCTCCCTTTTTAAAAAGATATGGGAAAAAAAAAAAAAAAAAAAAAAACCTAACAATTTCTACTTTTACTTTTTTGTGGTTATCTGCAAATCTCCTCCCTACCCTCATGCTACGGTAAGACAGCATGATTATTTCAGCTGTGATAGTATGTTCCAGAACTCCGGGAAAGTATGACCTGAACAATTCGAGAACTTCAGTGCCCTTGTCTACACAACTATAGCCCTTGTCTGTCCTGCTCCAGCTAGCTCCTCCCCCCAAGCCCCACCTCTTTAAATCTACATTATTATAAGCAGTCCCAAATCATGGCCCTTGCTGAATGTGCTTCTCTCTTCATCTGCTCTCTGGCACTGGGCTCCTGAGTGCGTCTCTGTGGAATGGCCTCGCTTAGCTTACCATGGATATTCCTCCAGATCGCCGTGGCCTGAGACGCCTCCTTTCCTCGTTTATTAGGATCTGGGGCCTCCTCACCTCAGCTTTCGGGGAATTTCAAAATGCACAGTGCACCTCAGCTGCTTCTATCCCCTTTTCCAAGAATATCTGCTGTTTCCCAAGCAGCATGGGTCCCACTTCTAGACCTTGGCCTGTGCTGTTTCTAGATCATTTACTCCTTCCTTGATTGACCACAAAAATCCTATCCAGATTTCAAACCCAGCTCTGCACCCACCCGGTTGAATGAAACCCCCCCCCCGTGTGTGTACATATGAGCGTGCATGCTTAGATACATGTGTGGAGTCCAGGGGTTGCAGTCCAGCCATCTTCGTTAGCTGCTCTCCACCTTAGATTTTGAAGATAGGGTCTTTCCCTTGAACTTGAAGCTTGTCAACTCAGTCAGGCAGGACAGTGAGCTCCAGGAATACTCCTCAACTCTCAGGTTGCAAATATATTGGCTCACAGCTGGGGTTTGCATGAGTTTGAGGATACAAACACAGGTCCACATGATGGCACAGCAATGCTTTCCTGACATTTCCCCCAATGCTTGGTGAACACGTTCATGATGTCTTTTCATCTACATCGACACATCTAGCTAAACCAGCCTTCTGTTTTGTGCAAATCCCCTTTCATACTTCTTTCATAGCATTTACAACACACTGACCTTTCACAATTGCCCTTCTTAATATGGCATTACTGTAAATTTTTGACATACAATAACATGATGAATGCTCCCCCTCCCCCCGAGTCTGCAACAGGATCTGGGATAGTAGAGGAAGTCCATTGGATTTAACAAAACAAACATTAATTTGTTTTTACCTTACAGTACAGCAAGGACAAGTTTCCTAGTCACTCCCCATATATCCAGTACATTTTCAGTGACTGCCTATCACAACACAGTATGTGGTTTTTCTTCTCATCTGTTTAGATACTTTCTCTTCAGAGCAACCAGTACTTAAGAATATTTCTATACTAAAATAGCTTTCACAACTCACATTTAAGAGAGAACTTTGTAAGGCTGGACTTTTAGATGAAAGGACATGTACATTTTTTATAAATCCTACCAGATCACTTTCTCCCAACCACCATTACAATTCCTTTTCATTTTTAAAATCTCTTTAGGTTGTTAGCTGGAGTCCTCTTGTTACCTAATACTTGCTCTTCTTAGATGTCTCCCTGTGTCTCCTTCCTAGTATCTCTGTGGGAAGGTGAGGGTCCTGAGCTGGACCCCAGCCACCCATCAGATCAAGTTTGTAGCTGTGCAATGGTATTCACTACATTACACGGGAGTTGAGTTTACGTACTAATTGCCACTATTATCAGAGGAACCTACCTCCTTGTTTCCTTACAATGGTTAGCCTCTCCCACAGTACTTTATATCTAGGTCTGGGGTAGGGTTGGGCATGACCCTGCATACGACGTACTTGTCTTCTGTAGCCTTGATCCTGTATTGGGATACTGTGAATACAAACAAATAATGTACTAGAACAAGCCAATTGGAGATTGATACTAACATTAGACAAGAGTTATTTGTGTGTGGAACAACACAAAAAGTCCTACTGATCTAGCTCAGTCTACCAGTAAGTCTTCCTGGAGAAAGCCGAGTGAGTACATGTACATGCATGCATGTATGCTTGTGTGCATCCTTGGAGGTTGGGACCCATGCAGGAGATAAGCATTGAAGGAAAGCAGGTGAATGAAGACAGGAAAGGGGCACGAGCAGAGCCCAGAGGTTCACGGCCAACAACGTGCAAGCCCTAGTATCTTGCCTCTCTTTTTAGAAATCATGAATATGGTGCTTGGCTCAAAATCTTGGTTCTTTGGCCCTGTTCCCATGAGTGTGGAAACTGGTGCCTCTTAACTCCAGGAGTCTTGCAAAGCTCAACTGTGAGTCCCCTAGCAACAGGGCACTTCGTCCACAGCAGGCAGAATATACAGCCTTGTTTTTAAGCTACACATTTGGGGCTGAGTCCTATGACAATGATTCAGACTTAGGCTTGTAATCAGGTGGAGCCAGTTTAAAAGCCCTTCTTCTATTATTTATTATATAACCTGGGGCATGCTGTCCTGTGTCTTTAAACCTCCACTGTCCCATCCTTGAATGGGGATACCTTCTCATCTGTTGTAAGGTCGTACAGAAATGGAAATAAAACCTAAGATTACAAATGAAAATAACATCCAGGTGCCTTATCTAGTTCCTGGTCTGTCATGGACGTGATGAACAGAAACTTTGATTATTGTATTTCAGATTCCACAGTAAGTTTCAACTGACTATGATGTACCAGGAACTGATCTTTAAGACTCTTGATTTGATCTTGTTGCTTTATGTATCTCTAAACAGAGGCTAGGCGAGGGACAGTCATATAGTACAAGGAAGTGCCAGGACTAGTTTCTCTATGTTTCCTGACCCACATTCTGTAGACAGAGTTGGGGACACCTTGACCTCTCCTTGACTGTCGTGATTGAAAAATGTCCTCTATAGGCTCGGGATTTGAGTGCTTGACACACAGTTGGTAGGAGTATTTGGGGAGGCTTCATAGGTGCAGCCTTGCTGGAGGAAGTAAATCACAGGGTCAGGCTTTGAGAGTCTAATCTCTCTGTTCCAGGCTATGGTTGAGGTGTGAACTCTCAAGCTTCCTGTTTGCTGCCATGTCTCTCCGCTAAGATGGATTCTTACACCTCCGGAAGGACCAGCCAAAGGAAATTGTCTTTGTCCCACAGATTGCTTTTGGGGATGGTGTTTTACCACAGTGACAGAAAAGTAGCTGATACGTTGACCCGGGACATGATTTTCCTTCTGTGTGCCCGAGCAGCAGAAGATCCTGTTTGGGGGAAGGACCTCTGTGTTTCTATCCTGAAGGTTCTCCTCTTCCTCTGTCCTTTCCTGTGATCAGTTTCATCTCCTGTGGTTTCCTATCAGCCCTGCCTCCTCCTCCCACGTCTTCTACAACAGATAATGGCTTTGATCACGACAACCCCTTCGCTTCTGCTTCTTTCTTTCAGAGCCGAGAGACTCTGTGTCTCCTTGCCTTATGCGAATAGCACCATGCAGTTTACACATTGGACTTCTTCAGCCTAAGTCATATGGCCCATCTCTTCTCTGTAGCCTGTTTTCTGAACTCTGTCAATAACGGGCCTCTCCATAGACGCTCTGGGTTTACTGTCAGCAAAGAATGTAGCACAAACTATCTGCCAAGCTAATCCTAACCACATTGGAGATACTAACTTGTCTGACACTCATAGCATCCCATGAGGTTGTGAGATAAGAACACTTATAGATAAGCAAAGTGTGACACCGATTAAGTAACTGGTTCAGGGTTTTTCCACTGACAATTGGAGGAAGCAGTGGACTCCCAGGTTGCTCCAGCACTGCTCCAAGATGCAGACTCTGCCTGGCTCTTTGCTTCTTTCCAACCTCAGCTGCTTCTCTTTCACAAAGCCTTTCCTTTCTCAATACTAGAAAGTAAGTCCTCACCTTGAGGACTTGCAGATGCCCGTCAATCTAATGCAAAACCTTACCAAGTCCACTACAGGTAATTTAGTGTTTAGAAAGGATCCATGCCCTGCTGGATCAGTTTATTTACTCATTTAAAGGACTGCCCTTAAGGAAACAAATAGGATTTCCTGAAATAGAATTTGTCCCAGAAAACTCACGATGATGATGATGATGACGACGATGAAGAAGATGATGGTAAGGAAGGTGAAGAAGATGAAAGCAACAATTGATTCCTACTATGATGATGATAAATATTTCCCTTGGAAACACTACACTAAGCTCCTTAAATGCATTTTATTTTGTTTAACCTTCTAAAACATCTGAGAGCCCTGCTGTTCACCTAACCCTTCCACCATAACGAAGCACCAGCATACATCCCTCCCTTCTCACCTGCCAAGGAGTAATTTGATTCTCAATTGTCATTCAGCATTTTGGGATACATAGAAACACTATCCTTAGGTACTAGAATACCACTGACAGTCTTTCTCTTCAATTGAGAGCCTTCAAAAAAGAGCTCAGGACTTTGACAGACAGCAAAACCAAGTTACATTTTACTAGCATTGCTTTGTTTTCATGGTTACTTTCTATTTATGGCAAGTGATACTAGTTCTCCATATGTGGTTAGGGCTGAATATAATTTTTTTTAAAAAAATGTATTTGAGCTTTAAAAGGGAGCCAGTGATCTAGGAAATCATGATATACCTGCTATTCAGAACGGTGAGATCAGGGTGGCAGGAAGCAGATTGTGAGCATGGGGTTGTCAACAAGTTGTTTTGTAGGATTTAAGTCGTCTTTGCTAATTCCACAGTGACTCTTCCCAACCAGGAACCCATCTCCTCGAAGGGCCTCAAGTTAGCTCCTCCTGAGGCAGGCCGGTGCATTTCTGATGGGAAGCTCCCCGTTGCATAGATCACACTTGAGGCTCCCAGAGAGAAGGTGACTTGTTGAGGTTACTCACAGCACCATGGCTTTTCTGGGATTAGATCTAAGGTGTGCTCATCCCCTACTCATGGCCTGTCTATTCACCCAGTGCTTCCCTCCCATCCAGACATCCGTCGCTTACACATCATTCATTATTGATCTCCATTCCTGGAAGGAGACTCCGAGCAACGCCTCTCCTACGCAGCAAGAGAATCATGCACAGATCCCTGGGGATCCACCACACCGTAAGTGCTTACAACTTCTCTCGTATGTGAGGAGGACACTTTTGTACCAGCTTAGGAGAACTAGAAATAATATTTAGTCAAATAATTTTCTATGGGGTTTAATTCTCTTGCAAAATGCCAGTCAAGAAAGCTGTTGATGTTTAGTTTCCTTGAATGATTAAATTTTTTCAGGTCAAAGAGTCCTGTATGTGGTCAACTGAATTATCCCCTCCGTCCTACCTCCTCCCACTCCCTTGTTCTAATTTAATGCCTTCTCCTTTTGTCCAATGCCCCTGGGATGTGGAGGATTTATTAGCGTGTCTCTCATAAAACCTGAGCATGGCAGGAAATTAAATTCATCTGGCATAAGCACCTGTTTGGAGAGCTTTGCTGGTTGCCCTGCTTTACCTCACAGTTGCCAAGGGGACAGCAAAGTGACTGACGGCTTGTTTGAGGATGGTCCAGATATCAGTGTTAACATCACCAACTAAATGAAGCACTGTAGGCGAGAAATAAGCCATAGTGGTCCAGAGTATCCCAAACCCAGGAGGAGAGATCTCAGAGGGATCGTCAAGAACTCAAGAAAGAAAGGAGAGAGGTGATTGTTTTGAGTGGCCTCAAGGGGGCAGACTTAAGAGTCATGCGCATAAATAGACTGAAGACAGATTCTAGTTCAAAATCTGGATAGTGGGAGCAATACACTGTGAAAGATGTCAATGGGGTTTTCCTCACAAGAGTTTGGGGAGCGCACCTTGTAAATAACTAAGACTCTTCACCCTAAATCATTACCACCCCATACAACTAGACAACTCAAATGTTAGTAGTAATTATTTTCAGGTTCATTCTTCTCTCTGGAAATTTTGGTTCCTTTTCTCAAGGGAACGGTGTTTTGTTTACCTTCATTGTAACTCAAAAACAAATTGCATATCACTCACGTTCAAAAGGTCCTTTTGCACATGATGTGGTGAGACAAATATGCATTCTATATCTAGCTTTTAATGCATAAATATATGACCCAGGGAATTACTATCTCTTTTTGAAGGTAACATTCTAAGTACTTCATGTGCTTTTAACCTCATTTAACATAAACATAGTGAGATAATTCTGTCCAGAGATACTATTAAAAGATAGTCATGTTGAACAGAAGAATTCCGCAGATGTTTGCCTGCCCAGGAATCATGAAGATAGAAGAATTCTTGCCTGAGCCAAGACCCAGGAAGAAGTTTCTTAGCTGTCCAGCTAGTGACATTTGGGCATTCTCTGGCAGTACAGAGCCTTACTCCTGTTCAAATACTCATTAGATAAATCAAACTGTGGTTTTTATTCCTGTTTGGCAGGCAGGAAATGGCAAATCAGAGTCTTAAGAGATTGACAAAATATGTAATTAGACACAATCAATCATCATAAAAGAGCTCGGGTTTTCTTACATCAGATAAGCGCAGCTTAGTGTGAAGTAGTATTGCTTAACATAGTAAGGTGTCGAGGTCCATAGGCAGCCATAGCAGACTCACTCACTGTGAAATGAAACAAATCAGAGTTGCTAAGTAGGGAGGAGTGTAGCCAGGAGGGTAGAGTCAGACTCTTAACTTTCCTAACACCTTGAACAGGACACGCCCCATTTCTTCACTTCAGGCTCCTCCCCCCCCCCCCCCCAACTAAAGGAAATAAACAAAATAGTCTACTAAGCTTTTCCACATTTTAATTGTGTCTAGACTTAGAATCCTAAAAGGAGGTCAGAGAAAAGATAACATTCTGAAATTCCTACCTCAGGGTGGAAGAGTATGCTCATTTGTCAAAACTGGTGGGGAATGTCATTGGACCTCCTTTTTGACCAATGTTATTTCTCTTTTTCACTTAGTATGTATGAGGTTTTTAAAAAAATGCTTCCTAAATTATATAGTTAAAGTTCAGGGTAACTTAAGTGCACAGCGAATAAAAGATCGTGTTTCTCCTAAAAGGGTTCTGCCTGAGACCTTTTTTTTGTTGTTGTTGGGGGGAGATTAAACTTCGTGCTTATTTATTCTATACCTTCACAAACAGGAAGTAGGTTTCAAGTGTTTTAGTTCCACAATTCTGAGTAGATGTGTATTTAAAGAAAGGTTGTTGCATAACACAAAGCCGCTTCCTAAAATGCACCAGACCAGGGACAGTTTTGGAAAACACCAATATGAAGTGGGTGTGCTTTGAAATTTGTGTGAACAGAAGAGGTCTTTAATTGATATTTGTGGGGTTTATGGGAAATTTTTTTGAGTCTAAAAAATGTGTGTGTCACTAAAGGAGGTCAAAGGGTCCGTGTGTAAGTTCCATTTCTAAGTCCCATTTCTGAAGTAAACACTGAACCTACTTTTTTCTCACAAAGTGCTTTACTGTTGTTCTATTAGAGGAAACAGGTACAATGTTCTAAATGAGTAAGTCAATTGCCCAAAGTTCACTGACAAACTCGAATTTGTCTGATATTTAGCTATATAACAGCACTTATGGTTTCTACAGAATTTGATTCTCACTCACAATAAAAAATGGTGTTCTCTCTCTCTCCTCCCCCTTTCTCTCTCCCTCTCTCTGTCTCTCTGTCTCTCTGTCTCTCTCTCTCTCTCTCTCTCTCTCTCACACACACACACACACACACACACACACACACACACATATCCCTGCAGCACACCCCCTTAGAGATGGAGAGAATTTGATCTCTCCTTTGTAGCTTGACTAAGGAATGATTGTAAACATTTCAAGGTGAACCTGGAACCCAGGTGCTCCAATCCCAGGTGTAGGCTTCTTCTGAACATGCCCCTTTTCTACATGGAATAACACAGCACCTTAGAGAGGTTGTGAGAAAATGGATCTTAGAATTGGACAGATTTAGGTTCAGATTCAGATTCTGGTGCAGCCTGGCCAGTGTCCACTAGGAAGCTCTTTGCTTCTTTGAGCCCCATTGGAGGAGAATGGAGCTAAAAACATCCCCCATGGGATTGTGGGAAGGATTAAATGCAATCATGCACAAAAGGCACATAGCAGAATGTGCCCTAAATGTCAGCCATTGTTATGTTATTATGTAATCTACAAAGTATGTTTGTTTATTCCATGTGAAAGACTTTCAGTCTATCAAACATAATACATGTGAAATCAAACCTTGAAAATTAATTTTATTCCCAACAGTCAAGTCATTTGCCAGATGCAAAGGTTAGTATTTCATGAAATCTTAGTCTTGGTCTGATTGTCTTTTTAAATGGGAAGGAACAGCTATCTTTTTTTTTTTCCTGTAGTTTTAAAATGGACTCCAGAAAACACATTTTTAATATAGTGAATTATATGAAATTGTGTGGGGGGAATCTTAAAGGCAGAAATAGCCCAATGGTAGCACGCTCACATGACACAGCCTAAAAGATTACCGAATAACCCAGCCAGCACATGCAATTAGTACAATTAATATTTTTATAGTTACAACGGAGTTACAAAAGACATTGTTTGAGAAGAAAAGTCTGCAGACTGGAGAGATGGCTCAGTGCTTAAGAGCACTGGCTGTTCTTCCAGAGGACTGGGGTTCAATTCCCAGCGCTCACAAAGACAGCTTGTGAGCTGATATTGTCTGTATATTCAGTCCTTAGGGAATCTGATACTTTCTCCTGATCTCCAAAACAGGAACAAACATGGTGCACAAGCAAATGTAAAGATAAGACGCCCACGCAAATAACATAAATAATGTAGTTTAATTTTTTAAATTGTAGAACAGAAAATTATTGCATTTGCAGTTTTATTTTCAGCACATCCCCAGATATCCACCCTATAACAAGAAAATGATGCCACACTCCCAAGAATTAAGAATAACACCTCCCCAACTCTACCCAAATGGGTGTACTTCGATTCCTAAAGAAATGCAAAGGGCCAAGTTATTGCCTTGGTGCAGTGGTGCCTGCAAGTTCGTTCTCAAGGAGGGAAGATGCCAAAACAATATTTTTTTCACAAAGTGTGCTGAGAAACTCTGGAGCTGTTGGTTGGAGTCACCTCCTGTGGTCTTGCCAAATAACTGAAAGGGAATACACTGGGTGTCTGCGAATGGGGTGTGACTTATGAGTGCTAGAGGAGAGTGGTACCTGGATGTGGACACCGGTGTCTAAGTGGTCAGCACTCCTTCCATCTCCACGGGAGCGCTTGTGTGCGTTTCTTTCCGCTCGCTTCTGGGTGTTCCTGGGTTTGTTTATAGCCACCTCTCCGGGTTGGACCAGGAGACAGCTGTCGTCTCCAGCAGGAGCGGGCGCGGGTGTGTCTCCGTGTCTGTGGCTGTGGTTCGGCATAAGTCTGAGCATGTCCTGGTCGTCAGGGTGCATTTGTGCCTGTGTGTGCGTGTCCGGGTGAGCTTGCTCTTTCTGTTCCTAAAAGAAAATGCACCCTGCGCCACTGGCGTCCAGAGACCTCTCTCTCAGCCCGCACAGGTGACCTGCACGAACAAGTAGCACCTCTAGACAGAGCCTGGTTGACGGGTCGCACAGCAGACCCAGATTTCTCTCTCTAGTGCCCCAGCTAGGTTAGCTGGAAGGGAGTGGTGGCCTGGCCTCCGGGGAAGCAGCTGAGCCCCGCCCGGGCCAACCCCAGGAGGAGGCGGGCTAGGAGGGGAGGGTTGGCCCTTGGTGCCTCGCCCCTCCGGGCATCCGGTCGTGCCATTGGCCCAAAGTTGCTACACGTCACTGGGCAATTCCCCCTAAAGTCTGGTGCACATAACGGGCAGGGCGCACTGCAAGGCTGCTTCTCCCGCATTCAGGCTGCAGCTGGCAGGCACCGCGAGCCCCCACGAGCTGAGTGTGCAGGACGCGCCCCCAGCACAGCCACCTACGGCCACTGAATGAAGCTTCCAGGAGTCCGCCCCCGGCCGGCTGCGCCCCGTCGGAGGTGCACCCCCTGAGAGCGCCTGGGCACCGAGAGCCGGTGCGCTCACCTGCCAGCCTGCCAGCCATGGGGCCACACGGGAACGACAGTGACTTCTTGCTGGCACCCAACGGAAGCCGAGCGCCAGAGCACAATACCCAGGAACGGGACGAAGCGTGGGTGGTGGGCATGGCCATCGTCATGTCGGTTATCGTCCTGGCCATCGTGTTTGGCAACGTGCTGGTCATCACAGCCATTGCCAAGTTCGAGCGACTACAAACCGTCACCAACTACTTCATAACCTCCCTGGCGTGTGCTGATCTAGTCATGGGCCTAGCGGTGGTGCCGTTTGGGGCCAGTCACATCCTTATGAAAATGTGGAATTTTGGCAACTTCTGGTGCGAGTTTTGGACTTCCATCGATGTGTTGTGCGTCACAGCCAGCATCGAGACCCTATGCGTGATTGCAGTGGATCGCTATGTTGCTATCACATCACCCTTCAAGTACCAGAGCCTGCTGACCAAGAATAAGGCCCGAGTGGTCATCCTGATGGTATGGATTGTATCCGGCCTTACCTCCTTTTTGCCTATCCAGATGCACTGGTACCGCGCCACCCACCCGGAAGCTATCAAGTGTTACACCAAGGAGACTTGCTGTGACTTCTTCACGAACCAGGCCTATGCCATCGCTTCCTCGATCGTGTCTTTCTACGTGCCCCTGGTGGTGATGGTCTTTGTCTATTCCAGGGTCTTCCAGGTGGCCAAAAGGCAGCTGCAGAAGATAGACAAATCTGAAGGAAGATTCCACGCCCAAAACCTCAGCCAGGTGGAGCAGGATGGGCGGAGCGGGCACGGACTCCGAAGGTCCTCCAAGTTCTGCTTGAAAGAGCACAAAGCCCTTAAGACTTTAGGCATCATCATGGGCACATTCACCCTCTGCTGGCTGCCCTTCTTCATTGTCAATATTGTGCACGTCATCCGGGACAACCTCATCCCCAAGGAAGTTTACATCCTCCTTAATTGGTTGGGCTATGTCAACTCTGCCTTCAATCCTCTTATCTACTGTCGGAGTCCAGATTTCAGGATTGCCTTTCAGGAGCTTCTGTGCCTCCGCAGGTCTTCTTCGAAAACCTATGGGAACGGCTACTCCAGTAACAGCAATGGCAGAACAGAATATACAGTGGAGCCAAGTGAATGTCATCTAGGGCAGGAGAAAGAACATGAACTGCTATGTGAGGAACCCCCAGGTATGGAAGGCTTTGTGAACTGTCAAGGTACTGTGCCTAGCCTTAGCATTGACTCCCAAGGAAGGAACTGTAGTACAAATGACTCGCCACTGTAGTGCAGGCTTTCTACTCTCTAAGACCCCCTCCCTGACAGGACACTAACCAGACTATTTAACTTGAGTGTAATAACTTTAGAATAAAATTGTATAGAGATTTGCAGAAGGGGCGTATCCTTCTGCCTTTTTTATTTTATTTTTTTAAGCTGCAAACAAGAGAGAGAGAGAGAGTGAAACTGTATTTGAGTGCTTATTGTTTTCTTGTATAGTTCAGTTCCTCTTTGTATGGAACTTAAAAGTTTCTGTCTGAAGTGTGTTGGTTCTGGAGGACTGAGTCTGTCTGTCTGTCTGGATGATGTTTCCATGTATCTACCTCACTGGTCAAGTATTAAGGATAATATATATTGCTGCTGGAAATTTGTATCTAAAGGAGAGAGTTTCCTTTCTGTACCCTTGGACTTGAAATATCCCCTGTCTTGGACCTTTCTGCTGTGAATATGGACTCTCTCTCACTCCACTTATTTGCTCAAATGGAGTGTTATGGGCAGGGATTTGAGGGACAACATCATCAGTTGTTTTTCTGAGCAAAGTCTAAAGTTTACAGTAAATAAATTGTTTGACCATGACTTCATTGCACCTGTTTCTCCAAAACCTCTTGACTCTGGAGTGTCCTTGTCTCTCCCACTGGAAACCCCAGGTAACTCTGTGTCATAACTGCCGAGTGGCTTAATGTGTAAGGGTACCAGAATGCCATGCAACGCTTGTCTAGCCCTTCCGTGTGTCTTTGGATCTCTAGATGCAAACCTGTGCCTTTCCTAACTTCACTTGTGTCTCAAATCAGTGCCGCCTGTTCCCAGCATAACCCAGTGTGTCCTACAGCTCCTGTTATATGCTGTCACTTCGGAAACCCTGACTCACAGAGACAGAGTTATGGGCATATGTTTTGTCCTACAAACTCCTGACATCCACCTTCCAGCCCTACTTGTTTAATAATTGTGTATATTTATTTATAATCATCGCCGTCTCTTACAGTAGTGCCCTTTGTACTGTGGCAGGGCTTGGTGTGTTCAGGATGAGGAAGATGTTCTGTGGAAAAGCTGTTCAAGCATCTACAAATTCCAAAGGAAATCAAAGGCCTTGGTCAGAGAGAGCAAAGCTTTCTAACATAGCCGGTGAATGCTTCATGCCCTGAACACGGGTTTAGGCTCTCCTTGTTCCCATCTGTTGTCCCGTGTCTTCTGCCCCCTGATTCTCTGCACTTCTGTATAAACCAGGCTTTCCCATGTCTGGCATTCCCATGTGTTATATGATGTTTAGCAGCAGTCCTGCATCCAGTAAATTCCAGTAGCACCCCCTCAAGTTTATAAATAATAGCGTAAAATAACCTCAGCCATGACCTGTTATCCCTAAGGGTAAAGTACTCCTTAGTAGAAAGCCTGGTGTAGATTTTGCAAACCTAAATCATTATGCCATTTACTACAAAGGCTCTATTTTTGACACCTTAGGAGAGGGGGGTTTTCCCAGTTCACTCAGTTGTGACAGCCCCTCAGCCCCTCCTCTTTCTTCTTCATCCCAGGGCCTTCTAAACTTGTCTTTCAGCTGCCCAGGTGGTCACCACAAGAAGTTAAGGGTTGCCAGGCAGTGGTGGCACACGCCTTTAATCCCAGCACTTGGGAGGCAGAGGCAGGTGGATTTCTGAGTTCGAGGCCAGGCTGGTCTACAGAGTAAGTTCCAGGATAGCCAGAGCTATACAGAGAAACCCTGTCCAAAAAAAAAAAGTTAAGGGTTTAGGTTCATGCATGGGTTATTTGGAAGGGTTTATCAGTAGAGGTGAGGCCCGCAGGCTCTTGCTGCCTGTTTGCAGAGAGATTATAATACTGTTAAGAGGCACAGAGGGAAATCACAAAAGTAAACACATTTCTTCATGCAGCCCCTTTCTATTTTTGCCTGTGTGTCTGAGCCAGAGCTTGGCCCAGGTTTCATGAAGTGGATCGTCCTCCTTGGCAACACTGGACTAGAAAGGGTCAGCCTTCAAAATTCGACGTCATTTCTTTCACTCATAAAGCTGACTCCACTTCTACGTTCCCTACTGTCCAAGGTCCCCAACACCAGCCTCCTCTGCTTCTCAAAAGCTCAGTGGTGGGGCCTCTGGTGATCACTGATCTCTCAGAGGGAGGCTAAGCCCACGATATACAAAGTACAGCGTAGGCTCTTCTGTGCTCTCATGTCTTGGTCAAGGGTCTCACACTTCAGTCTCCTCCTGCTCTGGGACTCATGTTCCAAGGTACAGCAAGCTTTCTCCAGATATCTTTCACATCCCCAGTACTGTCACAGGCCTTGGATTTGGAGAGTCCATAATCTGAACAGTTTGAAGGCCTGATATTGGAAAGGACCTACACAAGGTAAGTGATGAAGGAGTCCAGAACAGGGGTTAGGCAGCAGCCCAATCACCTGCCGGGAGCTGCCAGCACCGCCTTGATGACATCACCACTGACCTCCACCTTAATCTGAGCTGTGGAGCCTTTCCGTGGGGTTGTACCATACTGCACACATTCAGGCAGGGGTTTTGGTTTTGGTTTTTTTGTTCTGTTTTGTTTTGATTTGATTTGGTTTGGTTTTTTGGGTTTTGGGGGGATTCTTTTTTTTTTTTTTTTTTTTTGTATCTGTAATACAAAAATCAAGGACTAAATAAATATTCTGCAAAAGGAAAAGAATAAGAATTGTTTGCTTTATTAAAAAGAATCTACATAGTTATTCCTTTCATTAGAGAAGTTGGAAGATCCCCTAATTCTTTATGACCAGCATGTAATTTCAAGCCACTTCACTTAGAATTACTCACAGTTTTAACATTAGATAGATAGATAGATAGATAGATAGATAGATAGTGCCTATATATATTAAAAACCTGCCTGTCATTATTTGTTAATTAAGTGGACAAGAAATATTTTTAATGAGTAAGTCAATATTTTGCATATACTCTTGGCTAGAGGAATTCCTAATGCAACTTGTTAAAATTTCAGCTATGAAGGCTAACATCAAATCTCAGCTAAAAGAGACTTTTGCAATGTCTGAGTCCCTTTAGGAATGCTTTAAGCTTAAGAACTTTGATCCGTTTTTAGGGGCTTGGAACACAAGAACACCAGGAGCCTTCCGCAACCCCTTGTTTTTCACCTTTCATATGGATTTGTTTTCCCTCGTCCCTCTGCATCTCCTGTTTGTTGACACACTAGTTACATAAGGTTTGTGTTGGATTCGTCAC
Source organism: Montemys delectorum (assembly GCA_019843815.1). Taxonomy (NCBI): domain Eukaryota; kingdom Metazoa; phylum Chordata; class Mammalia; order Rodentia; family Muridae; genus Montemys; species Montemys delectorum. The sequence goes on from JADRCD010228914.1 coordinate 17,054, forward strand.
CGTAAAGTTTTCTTTGCCTGGACAGCAAGTTCTCAGAGTCTGTCAAATGAGAACCTTATCCTGAGATGCAAGCTGACAGGTGTGAATGGTGGAGAGACAGGGTGGGCCTGCCTGCGCGATAATTACTGAGGCAAAGAATCTAGGAGGGGAAAGGAGCCTGGAAATAAGAGCTGCCCTTACATGCTGCTGAGAATGTTTGTGATGGAGATTTGCTGCCAAATCGTTGTACACCAGAAAAAGTCCTCCTCTCCTCAGGTCGTTGTAGCACACCAGCTGGGTGCGTGTGAGAGAAGTCTGAGCTTGCGGTTTCCTCCTTCTGGGCCACGACAGAAGACTGAACAGTTATCTGCCATGAAATTGCACTGAAGGTCCAGGTTATGTCAAGCCAACTGTTGAGCGCTGTGATGTCTTTACAAAACCCTTCAGATGCAGATAGAATAGTTGTCATCTAGCAAGTGAAGCCAGCATACAAAGAGCCACCCAGCCAGCTAGTTGCTGGGGAAATATCAGAGCCTAGGTCTGTGGGATTCGAGAACGCAAGGAGCCTAGCGCCCATGCAAAGCAGGAAGCCGCAGGGGGGCGGGGAGAAACTTGTGATGTATGCCAAAACAAGCCCCAGAACTGGAAATGCAATACCTTGTTGAGAGAAGAGGGAGCTTGTTGTGGGCTGGGACAAGGAGGAATGTCCCTGTAAAACATGTGACTGCTGGATGGCTAGGGACAGGGGCAGGAAACAGTTCACTGAGGTGCCTGGTTGACTTCTCCGGGTCTTTACTTCATCTTTTCTTAAAGAAGGAGGCCAAACAGAAAAAAAAAAAAAGGATATGAAACTTGAAAGTAAACACGGCAGGGTGCAGGCTGCCACAGGTCCCAGCAAATTCATTCTCTGTTTCAATCAATGTCCCGGGAAGGTCTTCTAGGTTGAATGCGTAGCTAAGCCTTGGGGACACTGGCCTGGGTTGTCCTGGAGGTGTGCTGTCTGTTTTTGAGCTGGTGTTCTAAGGCAAAGGGCAATTATCTCCTGACTACACAGGAGAAGGAGGACTCATGCACACTGAGTGACATTTTTCATTAACAGTCTAACCTCCACGCTTCCCTTCAGCTGCACAGTACAGCACAGAGTCAGGTCAGTTCTGGGCTAAGCCTTACTTTATCAACAGACAAAATATAATTTAATGGAGAAATGTTGAGAGTACTGTGGAGAGCAAAATTTCCAATCACCTTCAAGGGCTTAAAATGCTGGTGTGCACCTTTAATCCCAGTGCTTGGGAAGCAGAGACAGGCAGATCTCTGTGAGTTCGAGGCCAGCCTGGTCTTGAGAATGAGTCCCCGAACAGCCAGGGCTATGCAGTGAAGCCCTGTCTCAAAAAAACAAATGAAAGAAAGGAAGGAAGAGAGAAGAAGGAGAGAGGGAGGGAGGGAGGGAGGGAGGGAGACAGAGACAGAGACAGAGACAGAGACAGAGAGAGGAGAAAAGCTGGTATCCTGTGAACAGTAGAAAGTTGTGCAAAATGAAGAGATTTTAAGCACAGCAATTCCTACAACTAGGGAGTAAGTCTTTGCGCAATATCTCTCTTAATTTCTTTCCCTCTGTTTCTTTATAGTAAACTAAGGCAGTTTTCCTAGGGTTCCTCAGTTTGTTTACCTGTAAAATGAAGCCCCTACAGAGAATACCCAAGCTACAGCTACGCTAAGCCCTGAATTTGTACAGCTGTTCATTTAGAGGCTAATTAGAGATTTCTAAATATCTCCTGTTTCTAGTTAAGAGCACATGACATTTGTTATGGAAATAATAGCCAGGCATTCTGAGGATGGTCAGTCTGCCCAGGGCATGCTGTGAGGTGCTATCAAGTGTTGGAAGATTGTATGAGGATCAGGCAATGTCTATTGTTTGTAAATACAGGAGGACAAACTTGGCCTTATGGGTAGGCAGATTCCAGGGCAGGTAAAAGAAGATTTTCCTAAGCATAAAAAAAAATGAGCCTTCTGTCTTTGGAAGCATTCAAGAGGAAGCACAAAGTCTTCTCCATTGAGCTGGGCGAGGCTCCTTCCACATCTGTAATCCCATCTCTTGAAAATAATAAACCTGACTGCCCTGTGTTCATCATTCCAGCTGGCCTTCTCCCTAATTCCTCTGGATTTCAGAAGTTTCACCATTTTCATAGCTGGGAACCCCCCCAGGGAAAGCAGGGTCTCATCAGTCCTAGGCCATGGGGAGCAACCAGAAATAGAGCGATAAGGTTAAGCAGTTTTCCACATCATCAGACCTTTTCATCAGCTGCTCTTCCCAGGCCTCTTGGAAATGACCTACTAACTCCCAAAGAGAGAGGAATGAGAGACGCAAAGGTCTCTCTGCAAAGGCTATTACAGCCTTCTCCACCCTTGAAGTCACCGCACTTCCCTTAGTCTGCCACAGACCCTCACAGAGCAGGAAGGAAGTGAGGCGGGTCTCTGGCCAGCACAAAATACTCGAAACAGCCTAGCCCCCAAACCCAGAGACCTAAGGTTTGTGGTAGCCTAGCCACTAATGGTCAGGGCGAGGAACCTCTGGCAATCCACTTCCTCTCTCTACACATTTTATCTCATCTTGAGAGGTTCTCTGGGTTACATGAGCGTCTAACTTTCCTTCATCCTCCTATCTATAGGAATTCAGGATAGCTTCTGTCATGTTCATCTGGTCACTTTGCCTTTATTTTTAAAGCTCATTTCCCCTCCTTCGAAGAGCAGTAGATGCTTACTATAGAATGCTTTGAAGCGTAAGAAAGCCAAATCTCACATCATCTTCTTATTATGTGAGTGCTTTCTATCTTAGTTTGAAGCATGCTTACACAGTGCATAGACATATATTTTGAACTAGTGTGGAATTAGATTGTTCGTACTGGTTTTCATTCTCTGCTAATACTTCCACACATGCCCTCCCAAATGTTTCTGTATGTGACATGACCCAGATATTATTATTTTTGATGACTGTTGGCCTGATGATACAGAGTCCTCCCAAGTGTCACACCTGGGGTACAAAAGGACTTTAAAAGATGGAATCAGAAAGTCTAACTTGAATATGCAGGAATCTACAGTTCAGAAAGTTCCTTGAGATTTTGTAACAGGGACAACTATGAACATGTTTTAAAGGACACTCACGTTTAATATTTTCAAAGATGTATTGTTGCAGGGAATATTAAACATGAGCGTCAAGTTCCTGCGCTATACCCAGCTACTCTCAGTCTCAACGGCCAGTTCTTATCTCGTGGAGACTCTGACTCAGAGTTCTAAAATCTCTCCACCCAGCTCGATAAGTTCCCACTGGTGGGTCGTTACCACACCAGCCCCATGCTTCAAAACCATCTCAGCCTTTGTGGTGCACATCTGGCAAACCCACGCTTTGCCGCCATACCTTTCTCTCTAGAACCCAGTGGAACCGCTGGGTGAAGGAAAACGCCACACAGACTTAGTTCAGAAACAATGGTCACTCAATCCCTGAGGGCAACAACTAGAATCCTAATCTTGTAGGCCATATAAAATCTAAATCCTCTGGTGGCGAATCCTAGGGGACCTACCACTGAAGCAGCTACATCTTGTCCTTACTAGCTATCCTGTCCAACAAGCCCCTAACTCTCTCCTGCTTCCTCTCTTCCTACATCCAACCTGGAAGTCCCGCCTACTCACCCAGTGATTGGCTCCTTTATTCATTAGGGGATTAGTTCACAAGAAGTCACCTGAGTATGTGACCCATGCCTCGTCCAGACAACCCCTCCTGGGAAGGCGGAATTAACATCAAAATACAAACGAACACGACGGCCATCCACAACGATATATGATCATAGAAATTTTGTAAAATCAGACTACACTTTGAAGAACACGTTTTTCAGAGACATAAACATTGCAAATTAAACAGAGTGCTCCTTCCTACCTTCCTTGGTAAAGGGAGAAACAGCTCTTTCTGTACTAACCCTTGATGAAAGCATGCTGTCGGTCTGCTTTTAGCAGGTAGGACACTAACCGCTCAACTCTCGGGACTGAGTTCTTTCTCTATGGTTCGATGCCTCTAGCCTCACCTATTGACTTTTATTCATATTAGTCTATGCAAGCCAGGTAATAACCGAGAGCTACATGTGCAAAGCAAGCCGGTATGCTTCTGTTCCAACCATGGCTCTTGTGAGCTGGGCAGGGAGATGGCTCGCAGCCACAGGTGCTGCCTCAGGGCCAAGCACTGCCTGGACAGTTGTCACGTCTGCTTTCATTTAGTGTCCAGAAGCAGCTTTAAAACCTAGTACTATTATGTTTGTTGTTACATCATGAATAAAGAAAGAGACTTGAAGACGCTGAGTTGCCCAAGGTCACATGAGCCACGAGAGTGAAACCAGAGCTCCATGTGGTTTGCTCTTGGGACATGCCTGCCTCTCTTCCCTGGAGAGAAACAGGCAAGAGAGGAGGGCAGAGGGAGACCAGAAGGGGGTATGTAATGGAGGGGACTAACTGTCATTCTCCAGGGACCTGTCTCTGAAGGGTCTGATTCATTTATTATCATGGGAAGAGCACATCTAGACAAGCTGTCACTATGCATCAATTGTATGAAACTCTAGCATCAACCACTTACCTGTCATCCGAGCACAATCTGAGAAAGGTTCCCTTGGCGGGTGTAAGGGGCAGCCAGAGGCATGTGGACCAGAGTCTGCTCTGGGTTAAGTCTCCATTTTCTGTGAGGCCTTGACACCTCACCATAGTCTGCTTTCCCCATTCCTCTGCCCTGGTTGGTATGAGTATCAGAAGCTTGGGATGGACCCCTGATGTGTTCTCAGCACTTAGAGCCCACTGACTGTGCATGGTTCACGGTGATGGGGATGACCCAGCAAGGCAGTACAGCAGCTGAGAGGCCAAGCTCTTTTCTGGCTTGCGTTATTTATTTTTCAAACACTCTGAGGGGAAGCTGGAATTTCTAAATGTGTTCATATCCAGGAAGAGAAAACAACTTTTCAAATCACAACAGCAACACCAGTGACACAGCAGGACTGGAATCTAGAGACTCCTGCCTGCTTTTCAACCTTGTCACATTGGTTTTGAAGACTAAGGCCTGTGCTGCAAAGCCACAAGTACCTTTATCTGAGGACTTTCTTTATGATCCAGTTCTGCTGCTGGCTTGCTGGCTAGCTTTTCTCTTTATTTAAAAAAAAAAAAAAGAAAAAGAAAAAGAAAAGAAAAGAAAAGAAAGAGCTCTTTTACTGTTTCCATACTATGAATTATTCTAACTATCTGTTACTGGGCCTTGGGATTTGGTCTGCTGGTTTTTCTGTTTGGCTGGTTGTGGGTTTGTTCTAGAAACTCACGGTTCTTCTGATATGGATTATATGTCAATTCTGCTCACGGACATTGTTTGTCTCTGTTTCTTGTTGCCTTGGCCACAGGGTCCCTCTGTAACCCCCTCCTCATCCAGTGTTCCTCAACCTGAACGAGTGGAAGGTCTCCCTCAAGGAAATGAGGCTGGCACATCTCGTGAGAAGGGTGGGAGGAGCACGGACTTACATTTCTTGAAACCATTTTTTTTTTCTATCGAAGTGGGCCTTGAACCTTATAGAACATACAAAAACATAGTATAGAGGGGGATTCCTTGAGAAAGGACACACCCCCAGCCCCCATCTCTGAAAGGCTTAGCTAGGAACCAGTGCAGTTGAGGCCAGAAAGCTCCATTTTGCCTCAGGTTCTCAGAGGATTTCAGAACAGAATCTCTCAGGACAACAGTCATGTGGCCTGGACATCATACGGTTGATGATGTCCTTTCTGCTCCTGAGCACAAAATACAGGCATGGGTGTAAAGCCCTCCCCTTCACGGCTGTGTGTGTTCACACACACAACCACTCTGTCCAATAAACAGAATCACAATTTCCCTCTGTTCTCTAATAAAAACAATGTAGGTGGAAACAATTTAATAATGATATAATGTGGCCTAAGAGAGGAAAAGGATACTAAAAAAAAAAAAGTGTCCCCAGCCTTGAGGCATTTAATACAACTGTGATTAATCACAAAGTGACACTAGGCACCACCACTGTTACTGAGTCACCAACCCTCTGCATGGGACTGGGTGGAAGCGGCTCAGTGTGGCTCCTTGTCCTTAGCCAGCCTTGTGCTAAATCACACCACACTACGGTCTATATGAATCAGTTCTCTTGATGTACATAAATGTTCCTACTTTGAAATCTAAAGGGAGACCCACCCAGCTTCAGAGAATAGCATGACTCACACATATGCATGTGTCCACAGATGCACACACCTGAATAAGCACACAGGGGGCTGGAGAGATGGCTCAGCAATTAGAAGCACTGACTGCTTTTCCAGAGGTTCTGAGTTCAAATCTTATCTGTTCAACCACAACCGTCTGTAATGAGATCTGACGCCCTCTTCTGGTGTGTCTGAAGACAGCTGCCGTGTAATTACATATAATAATAAATAAATCTTTTTTTAAAAAATAAGCACACAGACTCTTACATTGATGTTGCTGTGTTTTAACGTGGTTTGTCTCTCCCAAAAGCCCATATGCCAATTCCGTTTCCATTTTGGTGGTGTTGTGAGGTGGGGGCTTGAAGAGCGGTTACATTATTGAAGAAGAAAAATGCCCTTCTTTAGGAAATACATCCCTTTCCAAGAGAGCTGCCCCTTCTGTTTTGTCTCTCCTGTTCACACCTGTTTGCCCATTGATCTGGACACACAGACACAACCAGCCAATCTTGAACTTCCTAGCCTCCAGGACCATAATAAACTTTTCTTTTTTATATAAATTACAGTGTCTCCTGTGTTCTGTTATAGCATCAGAAAATGAACTAAGACAGATGTCTACAGGCATATGAGTCAAAATGTTCATGCGTGTATTTGTGCATATATATATATATATATACATATATACACATAGGCTCATTCTTTTCCTATTTATTTCCATATTAATATGCACACCTAGGTAGAACAAGAACAGTCTTAAACATCCTTCCCTAAGTGCACAAATGCAAACATATTCCTAGGCACACTTCTTGTCCCCTAAGTGAGCAAGCATACCACACGATGTCATCAGAATCACACTCCTAGCTAGATGTATACAGGTCCACGTGCTGACCCTTCTCCCCATGTAAGTGTATACGTCCCTGATTTGTTACATGTCTACTGAAGTCTTTTTATTTGCCAGGAAATCGTAAGTGATGAAAATTGATGAGGTAACAATAACAACAAAAACTTTATTTTTGCCTTATGTTTGTATGTAATAGAAAAAAAA
>JADRCD010228915.1:0-24008 GCA_019843815.1 Montemys delectorum
CCTTGAGTAGAGCACAGCCTCACAGACACTTAGGAGAGAGGGAATACAGAAGAGGGGCAGGGAAACCTCTTCGGGGATTGCTGAGAAACCAGGTAATGCAGTTGTCTGAAATGATTATCGACAGCTTCCAGAGGAGTGCTGAGGGAGTTCAAAGGTCAGAAGACTACTTAGAATAAAGCCGAGGAATACTTTGAAGAGGAGCGGATAACCCTCACCAAAAGCAGCTACTCACTCACGCCTGTGAGTTACCTGTATTGACATGCATTGAAATGCCTGACATGGATGGAGGAACCCAAACTTCTGTGAGAGACTGCTTTCAAGTTAACTGGATGAGGCTCGCGGCAGGGTGCTGCAGTGCGATGAGTTTGCAGAGCATTTTTTTTCCTTCTTTCTGAGTATAACCAGAGAAAACTTTGGAACAACATTAGTTTGTCTCTGTTTTTTACTGCTTGAGCAATCAGAGTCCTGTGAACGAGTTGATTCAGCCCCAGCTGTACTATTGTTATTCCGACTCTCTGCCAAGAGTCTGTGCAGCCTGCTTTAGAGCTGGCAATGGTGTAGCAGAACTGTCCTTCCAATTGGGGTGTCTGGTAAGTTCCAGTTTTCTCCAGGCTCTCTTTGTAGGACTGTCAACTTTAGCAAGTGGACTAAAACTTTAAATGGAATAGGGCCCCTCTTATTACTAAGCTCACTTTGTATTTCTGGTTACCAATGGTCTTCTTACTAGTAACGTGGTCAATTAAAATAACTTTTGAAACAAGGTGGTATAGAGTATGTGTATCCTTCAATACACACAGTCCAGATTGGCTTGACTATGAGATGAGAAAGCATAGGACTGAACAAAGAAAGGACTCCTAATACTTTTACGAGATAGCTTAGAATACTGGTGTCCAAATTAAAAAAATGATCAAATCTAAATTAATTTGAGTTTCATGAGAACTTTTGACAAGTGACCTTTTGTACATGTGAAACGCCTGCTGAATGGGGTTATTAACTCACGCTATTTCCTGACCAGCACCCTATCAAGATGACTCTGAGGCGCTCCAGTATTTCAACCACACACCCCCACATCTCAGAGTTGTTCTCCTCTGAGAAACAATGAGACCATTCACTGCCCAAGTGCCGTCTAGTGCACAGAAAGTATCAGTCCCAAGCTGAAATCTACGGATTTGGGTAAAACTTCTTAACTCATCTGCAAGAAAGCACAGAGGCCATTCCCGGACTTGGAAGATAGTGTTGGGGCAAAGGAGCCGAAGCAGGACCATCCTAAAACTGAAATCTGCTTAATCAAGTTTCTATGTAAACCAAAGCTACTATGAGTCTAAGGCAGAAGAGTCCCTTGTATAGGCAGCACATTTGCTGACTGGCTGTGGGCCACTAAGTTGCATTTGACTGGAACTGAGGGAAGTTGCTGGGTGTCAACGTCTTCATGCCTTATCATGTTCAAAGTGGATTAGTGTCACTAGGCAATGATCTCTTTCTGTAACAAGTTACAACGGCTAACTGTGCTCTGTCTGTACAATACAAATGAGTGCATTACTGCCAGTAAACTTGAAGCTGTGATGACTCAGTGTGCTGAGCAAAAATTTCAGCATCTAGCTTGTTGTTGTTGTGCATTGCACAAAACGTGTTATGTGCATATTGTAATTTCTCTTTAGTGTTAGAGCCTAGTGTATGCTACAAGCAACCAGCTTCATACTGTTTCCTTCATAGTTGTCTTTTCTATCAGAAAGTCAGCGATCAATCCCATTATATGTGGTCTGCGACTTTGTTCTTAGCATCAGCTAAGAATATCCAGGGCTGGATATTTTATGGGTGTTTAGGGTCTCCTTCTGTCAAGACTAAGGGGAGAGTTAGCCTCCAAAGATGTTGATAGATCTACTAGCTTTACTTGATTTGCCTATGAAAAGGTTGGGGGACACATAGATGAAATGACTAGTCCTCCATGAGCTTGGAGCTATGATAGTCCTGGAACCCTGGACTCCTATTCCAGTCACTGAGACACCAGAGTCCCATTCTTCCATTCACTACCCATACACCATTTCCTAAGTGCCTCACAAGCATGGGTGCATTATACCCAGCATCTCATCCTTACAATACAGGTCAGGACAGATCCCAGTGTGGGAAAATGACACTGAGAATCACAGAAAATGACAGAGCATTCAGCTTTATAAAAGCAACATCTTACCTGATTTCTAGGATGAGGTTCTGCATGGGTGGTTTGTATCTGGTGCCAGGCCCAGGATGGAATAGAGAATCTACAGATCACAGGCTTGGAGGTATCTCACTCCCACATGACCATAGCTCCTTTTGGTCTTGCCTATTGTGTTCTCTGTACCTAGGTACTCAGAATACCTCTTGTTATTAACCCATGTTGAACAAATGCTGTTATTAGAAAGTTTATTCTTTCCAGCAAACATTGTCTCATTGGTTTAATTCCTATGAGTTACAATTAAGGAGAACAGGTCCCAGCTCTCTTGAATCTGCCAAGGCACAGGTCAGAGAATGATTTTCCAAGCCTTTCTGAGTTCTACTGTCAGGGTGAATATCTGTCTACTATTCTCTTACTACCACAGGAACTGCCTGAACAAATTGTAGGGCCTTCTAACTACATGAAAATTACCTAGAAGCAAAGATGCTTACACCAATGGAAAACATAGTCATAAATTAAATAAATGGGACATTCAAGGGCAATTTAAAGACTTCAGTTTACATTTATAAAGATGTTTACTTTCAAGGTTTCTAGAAAGATGCCACAGCAGTTAAGAGCACTTGTTGCTCTTAACCAGAGAGGGTTTCATTCTCAGCAACATCATGGCATCTCACAGCCATCTTCATGAACTTCCATACAAAGGGACCAGGTACCCTCTTCTGGCACCATGCAAGCACACAGTGCATACATATCCATGCAGGCAAAACACTCATACATATGAAATAAGAAGAAAGGACCAGAAACTTAAATAAAAACCAAGTTGTAGAGAGACTAGGTGAGATGGGAAAGCTCAGTAGGTCTTGTTTAACTGAAGCCTTCCATTTAGCACATTTTTTTATTATTCTTCACATCTTGGACCAATAAAGACAAGCTGATTTTGAAAACTAAATAGTGTTGGCATTTGCAGGATTACCTGAATACATCAGGTATACGTGGTTGGCTCCAGTCACATTGGTTATTTCAGGAAATCGTGAGTTTTTAAAAAGTTTGGATGACTGAGAGAGGGGAGAAATAATAAAAATATTGACAGAATTTATGTGTGAGCCCTGGCAACTGAATGGTTGGCAGCAATTCCTGTTTCTTATGGTTTTAGGGGGAACCAATAAGCCTCAAAATTCATCTTTTGTTAACCACCTACTCATTTTGTTAAGATAAAAGTGTATTTGAACTTGAGTTAAAACAAGAGAGCAGAAAAAGTTCACTCCACTTTTGCTGAAGTAGAAGTTGAAGGTTAGGCCAGAACCAACAGAACAAATTACAAGGAAGAGAAAAGCATTAGGGAAATTAGACTTCAGGAGAGCAAAACACAAAGATAGCCACAGAATGACAGATGTGATCCTCCTGGAATTACGAGCCTCTCTAGCTGTGCATAGAACTCTTACATGTGTTGTTCCAGTCAACTCAGAAACGTCAACTCCAAATAAAACTCCAAGTGTTCTTTTCCCTCCCTTCCCCCTATTTTGCTCCCTCACTTGTTCCATTTTCTTCTCTCCGCTCCCTCTCTCTGTTCTCCCTCGCTCGTTAATGATGGTTTTGTTTCATGCCTTCACTAGGAAATTTCTTTAAAATGAAGATGTTCATTTCCAAGATGTTCATATTAGCTACCTTTCTCTTTGTTGTGACAAACTGCCTGACAGAAAGGACTTGCAAAAGAAAGGTCTGTTCTAGATCAGAAGTTGAGTTCATTATAGTAGAGAAGGTGTGGTGAAGTAGCTGTGTCCTGGGAGTTTGTAGATGTAGATCGTCATGTCACAGCTCATTAGGAAGCAGAGAGATAGTTGGGAACTGAGGAGATTACAGACTTCAAAGCCTGGCACATAGTAATCTGCTTCTGTCAGTGAGGCTCCAAGACCCAAAGGCCCCAGAACCTGCCCCAAACAATGCCATCAGGCAAGGACAAAATGTTCAAAACATGAGCTGCAGGGAACAGTTCAAGCTCAAAGCATAATGAAGAATATGGATATAGTTTTCCAGGGCAGGTCCTTAAGAACAACAATAAATAAACAAACAGCACACAAACACCCTTTGTGTCCTTCTTCCATTTTTCTTAATGTTTTATAGTTTGTTTCTTAATAACTTCTCGTGTGTGTATGCATGTTTGCTGGACCAGGCATTGACACTGACATGTACTAGACAAGCACTATCCTGATGAGTGGCATCTTCGCCCTTTAACTCTAGTTTAGTCTCAAATATTGGGAAACACTTGCTTAAGTGCTCAGTCTAGGGAGGATAACGTTCATCTCCAAAAGTCTTCCTGTGAAAACAGTTGGAGCCAAGAGCTCACACAGGCAACTCTCATACCTTAGAAGCATGTACATCCCATTGTTATGTTCACCTTTGTATGAAAAGGGCAAATATTCCCATTTCCTCACATCTCAATGACTTGTAGATGATAGTATTTTCATGTTACACATGCCTATTTTATAAATAGCGCTCTCTATACTGTAATTTCCCCCTTTATTTTCAGTAGGCTTAATTCACTTCCCATAGTTTAGCTTTATTGCAAAACTGAACAGATGTATAAAGCGTTTGAAGATACCACTAGCTATATACAGGCACAATGACCCCATGAATAATATTCTAATGAAATTATACTGACCTAATGTTTTTTTCTTTACTTTTAAAGCATGGTACAGAGAGATTTCAATTAGACTATGAGTTGACTCCAGCAATGAAGTCTTAGAAGCATGTGCACCCCATTGCTTTCAGTTACTGCTTAACATTTTTAAAATCAATCAGAGAATTACAACTAACATCTAGTACTGTTGAGGTCCTTTGATCCTGAGTTGTCATATTCTTACCAGATATCAATGAAGCATGTTAAAGGTCAACTCACATTCAGGCCCACAGGAGTAGTGTGTCAAGTTTTATACTACTGTGAAAAAATAGTGCATGGCTGCTCTCCACTGTATGTACGCAGGATCAGGGCTTCGTCATATTCTTGGCTGTTCTCAGCAGAAGGATTCTACTTTTTTTTTAAAGATCTTTCTCCTAAGAAATATTCATTATCACAACCTTTTAAACATAAACAAGTTGTTTAGCATCCTGTTGTTTTATAGAGAAAGAACAATTAAAATGCCATCTTTTTAAAGTTGATGATACCACTTTAAGTGAGAAGAGCTATCACTATTTTATCAGGCTTTGTATTTATCAGATGATAAGGCATGCTGCAAAATGCAAAAAGCATTGTTTCCCAATGAAACTAAACCTTAGTTTATATATTGTTCACTTCATGAGGTTGGGTAAATAACTAGCTCTTTTGAACTTTGCAATCCACTGTGTGGTGTGTAGCTAGACATATCCATTTTGTGATGTCAGCACCAGGGTGAGAATTAGCAGTGAAAAAAAAGAATTCAAGTCCACAGCACAGAGCACACTGCAGCACGACATGGACACAGGACAGAATATGGACTCTGGAGCCAGATCAGCTCTTTAATCTCAAGCAGGTTGCTTAATTTCTACAAACATCTTTGCTTGTCTACCTCATAAGCTCTTTGGAAAATTAAACATGAAGACAAGAGTCAATTTATGCAAATTATAATATTAAAATGGAATGCAATTACAATTATTTGACAGGACTGACATGTCTTCGAGTATTGAAAACACCCTGGAGAAGCATCTATGTCTTTGATGACTAGACAGACATCATTGTTATCAACTGATGTTCTAATGCTGGACCTCATTTATTATGGCTTTTTATTCTTTCTTTAGAATAAATTATCTGTCTTTAAGCAGTTTAGACTTGTTTCTGAGTTTAGAGCTATGCAAGGGAAATATTCTTTGTAATTCTTGACTTAGATTTCAGAGAAAGATGGATAATGTTGGCCAATGGTACTGGGTTATAGTTACACAGCAAACAGTAAGAGGCTCTATAGGGTAACTGTAGGTGACAATCTGTCATGAGCTATAGCAAAGGATTTTTAAAATCTTACCATATAAAAATGATGCATGCTTTCTAAGGTAAATATGTTGATATTTAAAATGATATAAACATTACTCAATACACATATTGAAACCTCACATTGAGATCCCATAAATTATACATATATAGATATATGTAATTATACATATATATCTATATATGTATATAAATTTTTTGTTGTTTTTAAGTACCTGTTTAAAAACATGCTTTCCCTGAATGTTGTCTTTACAGGTTGTGACACTACTTGTGATGAGCCAGGGCCTTGGCATGCCTCCAGTGAGAAAGGAGACTTGGAAGGTGCACCTAAGATGTTCATGCTTTCCTGGCAGCTGTTGGTAGAGACAAATGATCTCTTGGCCCATTTTAAACACACCCCAGCTGAATCTCCTCTGTCTTCTGATGTGGGGGTTGTCAACTGTTCGCTATGTGTCTAATTTCATCACATGCAAAAGACAAGACTGTGCAAAACTATTTTAGATATCCTGCAGTAACTCAAAGGCATATCTGATCCCAGCCTTGGGTGAAGTGATTGATATTTGTTGTCCCAGAGACAATCATACTCTGTCCATATTCTGGCTCTACATCTCATTGGCTTCATGACATGAGCAAATTCCTTAACCTCATTACAACTCTATTTATCTATGAAATGGAGATAGCAAAAGCACCCTCTTTGAAGACTTGATGTAGAGATTAATAAAATCCATTTCTACAAAAGGATGAGGAAAAACCTGACAAACAAGTTTGTAGTTAATGTTAATGACTATTTTAATCTTTATGCTGTAAGATTTAAACACACACACACACACACACACACACACATACACTCATACACACACAAGAATAACATTTAAAATTAGGGGGTGGAGAAACTTGGGACCAAAATAAAAATTGCTGAAAAAAGCAGCATATTCTGTTACAGAACTTACATCCTAGCTCAAAAGTTGATATCCTGATCAAGCAAATGTTACACAAAAAACTTCCCAATCTCATGTGCTTTGAGAATTGCTCGTGAGTATGTCAGAGTTTTGTAACTTTGCCATCTGAGTTCATCAGAGGCCACAGATCAGAGATCTTTGAAAAAATGGATTACAGAGAGACAAAACTCAGCTTTTTGTGGGTAGCAATAGGATAACTGAGTTTCTAAAATCAGAATTGTGTAACCACGCTAATTAAGAAGCTACTTTAGAGCCATATTAGGTTGTAATTGTATTACTCATCAAATATTTTAAGGCACTCTTGGAAATTGCTTAAAGTACACTGGTAATGTAGTTCATAACAATGGCACTCACCATTAAATCAGTGGCTCTTCAAGAATAGTGATCCTGTTTTGCCCCATATGCTACATAAACAAGAGGCATCAACAAAGTAAGTGGGAAAAATTATTAATATCTTAATACTTTTTAATATTCTTAAATTTTCACCTAGGACTTTAAAATGGGACAGTATAGACTTTAAACATTTATGTCCTAATGTTAGATCTTTTACTATCTTCTATTATTACTTGAATTTGCATTTAATGCTTCTGTTCAATAGTGTTTGAACATCTCATTACAGGGTCTAGTTTCTTCCCTTGAGACAAAAAGGGTACTCTAAGCTGCTCTAACAGCTAGCAGCTGCCAAATGAAGAGAAAATCAGAGACCCTGAGATGATTGTGGCTAAAAAGAAATGGAGTTACTTAGTCCTATTAAATAGAGCTATTCTTCATGGAATCCATGCTTTTGAAATAAATAAGATTTGTAGTATCAACATCCTGAATGTGCACTGCTAAAAAATTAATATAACAAAGCTGCTGTGATATTAGCTGTTTACATTTGTAGAATTCAAATACTCTTGCTTTTAGTGTTCAGTCTCTATTGAAGGAACTCATAGATTCCAGGAATATTTTTGTATTGTAAAGCCAGTAAGATTAATATAAAAGTATGGATAATAATATAGCAAACATTCATATTCCTACCAATCAGATTAATGTAAATCTTGCCAGTCTGCCAAAGGCCCTCCATCATACCTGCCCACCTTCTCCATTCTGTCTTTTACACTCACAGTGAGCCTGCTTGTCCTGCACACTTACCTGTCACAGAGCAAACTAAGCTGCTCCAGTCCAGGCCTGTGAACTCCACCACATTTTTCTTAAGCATTTGATGTAGTGAGAAATGTCTTCTAGGTTGTTCATAGTCTACTCATTGCTGCAGTGTCTTATGCTGTTGCTTTGCTCAGTACTTATGTTAAATCACACCCCATAGTTCACAGATGCTGTAGTCAATGGGGTCAATGGGATCAATGAGAGTTTCTTTCCAACTCTCTATGTTTTATTTCACTTGTTACTGTCATGGAGATCATAACTTGCTACTATGTCTAAATTCTGCTTTCAAAGTTTAACAGAGTATAATTTCTTTTCTTGATTATAACTGTTTAATATAATTTACAAGTGATGTCTCTTTTAAGCTTTGTATTCTATTGTTAGGACTATCAATTTTTTTCATATTTTAATTTTTTTATTCACTTTAAATACAATAACAGTCCCCCTTCCTCCTCTCTTCCCAGTACCCCTTTTATGAATCCCTCCTTCTATTGCTCTCTCTCTCTCTCTCTCTCTCTCTCTCTCTCTCTCTCTCTCTCTCTGTCTCCTCGTAGAGGAGCCCCCTTGGGTACCACCCCACCCTGGGGCATCTATTCCCAGCAGGACTAGGCACATCCTCTTCCACTGAGGCCAGACCAGGCAGTCCAGGTAAGAACAAGGGGATCCAACCTCAGGGAATTGAGACTGAGACAGCCGCAGCTCCAAATGTTAGAGGGCCCAGATGGAGACCAAGCTGCACATTGGAGCATGAAAGGTCTAGACCAGGACCATGGGTTTTGTCATCTTTTAAGAACAAACATCTTAGATTTTCTTTTCCTTTTCTTTATTTTTGAGATTATTATATAATTACATAATATCTTCCTTCCCATTTTTTCCCTCCAAACCCTTTCTTATACACTTCTTTGCTCTCTTTCATGGTCCCTTCATCCATAATTGCTGTTACATGCATATATGGGTACATACACATACATTCTTAAATATAACCTATTTAGTCTGTTCAGTTGTATGTATGACTTTAGAGCAAACCATTTGGCATTGGATAACCAATTATTAGAAACAGAGGAGAGGAGTATTTCTCTCAGCATTCCTCAGTTTCCTGTAGTTCTTTACCTAGAGTTCAGGCCTTAGGCTTTCTCTACCCACTCTGGCATACCCACTGGTGTCTTCCCTGTCCAGCTCCTGCTTAGGCAGTCAGGTTAGAGATACTCTATCCATGTAACTTCTGATGTTACCAGGAGACATAATCTCCCAGCAAATTATCTGATCCACTGGCTGCTACAGTCCTGTCCCCTCTTCTGCAACATTCCCTAAGTCTTAGGTGCACAAATTACTTTGTAGATGCATTCATTGGGGCAAGAACAAAGTTCTTGATAGCCCAGACAGGGCAAACCTCCATGAGATTGGACTGCATCTGTCTACCCTTTGAGTCTTGACTTAGAAGTAACATCTTTTCATTTCTCCTTTTGTCTTTTTTCTTTTGGATGCTAGCAAGAACCTAAGTTTGATTTGGCTGGGACTGTGAGCATCCTTACTCTTTCTTCTAATTCCTCCCCCTGTCTCTGCCCCTGTGGCTGACCTGTTTGCATGCTTAACAAAGGCAGCACATCATTTAGGTTCTTTCTCTTCTCCACTGACCTTCTCTTGAAGCTACCCAGCTTTACCACTTGACTACCCTGAGAGCTTCCTTTTACACTCTAATAAAATTATACTTGAGCTGAATAAACGAACAAAAGCCATAACCCTTCCTAGATATACTGTCCATGTGCTCTGGAGTCTTCTAACTTTAATTCTATTGTCCTGTTACTTTTATACATGGCTGTGTTAAATTCTTATCCCCATGATTTTAAATATGTTTATTTTTATTTATAACTCCAACAGTTTAACTTGGATTATGTATTTTGTAACTATAATTTGATCTTTTCCCCTAAATGCATGTCATTTGCCTTCATTCTCATTTGTCTGACTTTGATTCTGTTTGTGCTATTTTTATTTAATTATTTCATACCTTGCTTTATCCTTAATGATATATCACATAGATATGACTTGTATAAGCAACTTCTAGCTAATTTAAAGCATGGACATAAAACTAGGTTTTAGTTTTTAATACAGGAAATTTTAATGTTTGTGTTTATTGTAATTGATTTAGTTTAATTAGCATAAAATTGAAGTATTACATTCCACCACATTCTTAGAAGTTTCTCCATTTAAAAAAATGCAGTCTTTGTGTTAAATTCAATTCTTTTTAGTTTTCAAACTTTTCTCACTTTAATTTTTTTCTTATTTTTTCTTTTTCTTCTTCTCTTTTTTCTGCTTTAACTAGGCTTGCTCCAAGAATTTTGCTAGTTTTGTTTTGTTGTTGTTGTTGTTGTTGTTGTTGTTTTGTTGTTTTTGGTTTTTCGAGACAGGGTTTCTCTGTGTAGCCCTGGCTGTCCTGGAACTCACTCTATAGACCAAGCTGGCCTCGAACTCAGAAATCTGCCTGTCTCTGCCTCCCAAGTGCTGGGATTAAAGGCATGTGCCACCACTGCCTGGAAATTTTGCTAGTTTTTTAGTGAAAAGAATCAACTGGTCCTTTTGAGTTGTTCCTCCTTTTGTTTGCCTTCAGTTACATGTGTGTAGTCACAAGCACACTGTTTTATATGTGTCTATCTCAGAGATGATATGTTTCTATTTAAACATATTCCCTCCAATTGTTTTTATAAGAAATTATTGTAAACATCTGTGACTATAGTACTTATTAGAAGTTGTAATTATTTTATTTAACTTTTCGGAATAAGAACACAATGTGAGGGCCAGCAATGATGGCATATGCCTTT
The DNA here is from genome assembly GCA_019843815.1 of Montemys delectorum. NCBI lineage: Eukaryota > Metazoa > Chordata > Mammalia > Rodentia > Muridae > Montemys > Montemys delectorum. The sequence continues at coordinate 11,029 of JADRCD010228915.1, forward strand.
AATCTCAGCACTTGGAAGGCAGAGGCAGGCGGATTTCTGAGTTCGAGGCCAGCCTGGTCTATAGAGTGAGTTCCAGGACAGCCAGGGCTACACAGAGAAACCCTGTCTCGAAAACAAAAACAAAAACAAAAACAAAAACAAAAAACAAACAAACAAAAGAACACAATGTAAGATTAAGCATCTTACATTTTTGAGTATATGTTATAGTTGAATATAGTTACAATGTTGCACACAGGTCTTTAAAGACCACTTGTTAGGGACTTCTCATTTTCTCCCTACCACTGTGCTCTTTGGAACTGTGAACTTGACCATTTTAGATAAAGTTCCTCTCTCCTCTCTCTATGCCTCATTATATCGACCTCTCTGGATCTCTAGTTCTGTTCATTGCTCTTTAGTGCCTCCCCCTAGACTTCTAAACACATCCATCTTCCGTAAGTTTTTCTCCTTAATTTTTTTTCTTATTATTTCCTACATCTTTCTTTACTGAGGTTCTTTTCCCATAGCCACCCAGTTAAAGAACAAAGAAGCATCAACTCAAGGAACTATGGCAAGTCTGTGTCACTTGCTCTTGTCTCACTCAAAGGTCTGTGCAGCCTATATGCACAATGTAGGCCGTGGACACAGAAAGCCATCTGGTCATCATCATTTGTCAACACCCCACAAGAGCCTGACTTTTTTTTCTTCCATCTTCTTTTTCTGAAAGAGCCACAGAGATTCCTTTAAAGGTTTTCTGGAAGTCAGTGAGTCACCACATTCTGCAGTATTTCACTTCTGTTTCTTTCTTTCTTTCTTTCTTTTTTTTTTGAAAAGGCAGAATAACCACATGCAGATGTTAGAAACCATTCCCACAGGCAAAAAACCATATCCATAACCATATTCAAAATGCTGCTCACTTGTAAAAACACTTGTGGAATCATGTTTCCAGACCAATAAAGACAGGAACCACATGGTGAGAGCAATTTCCAAGTAGCTTTACTTCAGGCATCAGAACATAATAGCACTGCAGTAACTGTAATTTTAATTCAGACGCTATTACTGTTTTATTTTTTATAATGCTCTCTCTTGCATATTCAACAAATATTCTCTTGCAAGAGTCTGCAGAAATTTATTTCAATCCTAAAGGTAAAAGTTGTTGACCTTATAGATGAAATAATAGTGACTGTTTAAAGTCATCCCATGAATCTAAATTGGAAACTAATTTCACATTTCCTTGAAGAGCATGTGATACAAAAAATGTTGCCTTGTTATGGTTGTAAAACTTTACTATAACCTATGTGATAACCAGGATAATGTTTCTTCTTTCATTTATTTATTATAATTGTCATTTAAAAGTTAAGTATTAAAAATAATAGACTATTAAAAATAACTTTGTTACTAAAACCAGGCTTTGAGAATTTTCAGAATATATTATCATTACACATTTTAAATTCTGGTCTTTAAAATCTATTTTTAAATTTTTTCAGAGAAAAGAAATATACAGCCCCATATACAAATAAATATCCATAACAGGAGAGAGAACTACACACCATTTACCTCTAACCTATTTCCAAGCTCAGTTTAAAGGAAGAACTATAAACTAAAGACAACAAAGCTACCCAGCCCAGCCTTCAGCAAGTTCTTTCTCCCTTAACTGTTGGCCATTCTAAAGACCTCATTACTCCCTCTGGATCGGCAAATATATCAGGCTAGGAAGCTTTTGTTCCCAGAAATTTCTCAAAGTTAAAATTTGCAGGTATGTATAAATGAGAATCCAAATTCCTGTTCAATAGAATGAATGTTTTTGAAGGAATTCACTGTAATAGTTTAACTAGACATACAGGCTAAAGCCAAAGCTGGGAATTATTGCATGTGGTAAACAGAGTTAAAGAGGAAGTTTGAAACAACATTTTCTAAGAGATACTAATTAATAATACAGAATTATTTAGGCAATTCTAGAATTTTTTAAATTAAGGTTTTGGTATCTGATGCCTTCCAGTTATCAAGAAACAAATTTTATCATTAGGAACCAACCTGTCATAAATCAGACATATTCAAGATTTCTCTGAAATGATTTATAATGCTATTTTTCACCATTTATATCTCATTTCCATAACTGCCACATTGCAAATAAAATGATCCAAACCTTCAAGACCCGCAAAAAGCCAACAGCCTCAGAGGACAGGAGCGGAGCCTCTAGTGGATGACTAATTAGCCAGTTCCACTTAGCTCAGCTTTAACATTGCAAGAAAGTCCTGCATTCTGGCATTTGGAACTTGGGAATTCCTGTGTAACCGGAGTCACAGGACAGCAGGACTCACTGGGCAGAGCTGTGAGACCAGAACCTAAAGCTGTGACCTTAACATGAGAATTATAGGGAAATGAGTTTCCCTTTAGCTTCCTAGGTCATCATTGAAAGTTTAGATGGGCAGCTATCTGATGGCAATTTAAGTGTGTATGTGTTTGTAGGACAGCATTAGTTTGAGAGGGGATTCACCTTCAAGCTTCATGTTTGGCCCGGACAGCTGCAGTGGGCAACTGTTTCAGAGTATGATGTGTTTTGCCAGCATCCCCCAATACAACCTTCCAGTCAGGATGCAGCATTTAGTGACCAAGAGATACAGAGGGAGAAAGCTCAGACATTTCAGCGTATGCAACCCAATGGCTGTATCCGCTGTCAAGATCTCCCTAAACACTAGTTTTTCTGTCCCATCCTACTCCCTGTTCTGTCCTTCCCCAAATTTTTATTTCCAATGAGCTTTCAGAGACCGTTGCAGTGACTATTTTGTAGAAACAGATCTTCATCCAAAGATAAAGTGACATTTTGAGAGCTATCCTGTGTTGTAGCCCTGAAAAACACTCACATGCAATTATGAATTGACTTGTCAGCAAACACAGGCAGATATTTTTCATTGCAAATGTACCAACAGTCTCATGTAGGTTGTTTAATGCTTTCTAGATCTTTATTCACACCATGGCCACCTTTCTACCTTTGTGGTGGCACCTTGTTGTGTTGTGTAACTATTGCCAATCGCAATAACTTATCCGTTATTTGTTTTCAGAATTGGATAAAATGAATTGAAAAGCAGCTGGGAAAGTCATAGAAGCCTTGGGAGAAAAGTGTAGAGTGATTGGAGGACTACAAAAGGAATGCAGACAACAGCTGTGATCTAGCAAAAAAAATAAATAAATAAATAAACCATTTTGACAGGAATGGCCTATTGAGGTTCAAGCATCTTTGGGGAAATCATTCCATGAAGTTATTAATTAATGTCTATCATATGTGAGGCTAGCTGCAAAGCAAGAGGGACAGCAAAGGAGAGGGAAGTTTATCCTACAGGTACAGAAGGGAATGTGCAACTATATCAACTACAGCTCAAAATTGTTAAGGTGAAGTAAGAGAGAATAATAACATGTGAAAAAGAAGGAATGCTCTGAGGAGTGAGTGTGTCTGCAAAAGCTGAGAAAGGATGGGTAAGGTCTGCTGGGTGGGACTGAAAGACTGTGGAGGATCAGAGTTGCAGAGGACTAGAGTGTCAAACTGAGCTTCTGAAATGTATTAAAAATATGGCATAATTTTTTAAGTAAAATTTCTGGAAGAAAATCCTCATCTCTTAGTAAATATGAATTCATAAGAAAGTTTGTTTATTGGATCTGGGTTTGTGGGTTCCTTCCCTCTCTCCTTTCCTCCTTCTCTGTCTTCTCCCTTCTTTCTCCCTTTCCTTCCTGCCTCTCTATTTTTTGTTTTTACTTCTTTCTAACCAGTCCCATGCTTGTTCTTTGCTACAACAATGTAGTTATGCTGTGAAGGGCCTCAAATGCCAAGACAACCGTCAGGGCTGCCACACCATTGGTCTGCATGTGCATTTGCTGCTGCCTTCAGCTGCTGTGCAGTCTCAGCTGCATGGGTAGAATATGAAGTTGGGATCACATCATTACAGGTTGGATCTAAAAGCTCTGTGAGCTTCTTGCCTGACTTTTCATTTTTGTGAAAGAGAACTAGGTAAAGGTGGTCATATCTCATATTCCAGCTTCTGCATAACATTAAAATATATAGTTATATATCTTCATGGAATATGCAACATTGGCACATTACAAAAGTTGAGTGAGTTGACATTGATATCATTTTTTTTAAACTTACATGTTGTTCTAATTTCTAGTTTATCTTGTTATTAAAGTTGGCTTTATTCTGTTACAAGATATTGGAGTTTTAAAACTTTTAAATATGATATACGTAATTTCTTTGTACTTGTAAAAGAGTAATTCTGGTTGTTGTTCTTGCTTTCTTCTTTTTTTTAAAAAAAAAATAAAACAAAACCTCCTAGTCCTATGTATAATTTTACTTGAATAAATTACTGATTCAAAAGCTGGGAAAGTTCCACAAAATTCTTTCAAAGAAATAATTTAATGATCAATTTGTTATTGTTGTATATTCACTATATATAATAAAAAGTTTCATGATGTTTCTTACAAGTATATCATGTACTTGTACTTTGACAAATATATACTATATCACTATTCGATTGTATTTCCCCTTCTCACTCTGCCTCTTTTCTTCTTCTCCCATTATTCCTTAGACAGTTTCATTTCTATATTCATGTCATATATGCAATCATGGTTTAAAATGTCTATTCATAATCTGTGGTTCACAAATGAGAGAAAATGTGCTACTAGTCTTTCTGGGTTTGACTTCATCTACTTACTATGAGGCTCTCCAGTAGTAGGTGGCTAGTGGGCCAAAATGAATTGGCACAAATGACTAGAAACCCATGAAGCAACTTTTAGGGTTATGTGTCCTCCTCTGAGATTAATACTTAGAAACTTGTGGATTTGTGGGCGGGAATGGTTGTTATTATTTAGTCGGTTTGTAGTTTTTGGTATCGGGGAGTGAGATATTCATGTTAATGTTTTTCTATTAGTTCTCTGGGAGTATCAAGTTTTTTACAACATGTTTTAATTATATTCAGACCCAGTTCTTCCCAAATTGCTGCTTCCGCATCATAAAATGTTGTGTCTGCTTGTTCTTTCTTTTTTTTTTTAAGTCAGTGAACACAACTTTGTGCTGTCTAATATTCTTGGACTTTTAGTCTTTACCCAGAACATTCTTGATTTTCTAGGACTTTCATTCTTGAAGGAAATTGACCTTTCCTTTCTCAGCTGCTAAGAATTGCCAATTACTTCATGGCCAAGTGTGGGATTGTATGCTCAACTACCCTCTCGGTGCTTGGATTTAACTTGGCTTGTGCGTGTTGTCATGAATACTATGAGTTTGTATGTACACCTTCCCTGAAGTGTACAGAGATACTTCACTACAGTCATCTACCAGTTCTGGCTCTTACACTATTCCTGCCCTCTCTTCCACAATGATCCTTGGACTTTTGAGAGTAGAGGAGTGGTAAATGGGCATCTGGTATCTTGTGGAAGAAGTCCTTAATATTATCCATTCTATTTGGCTAGTACCTGCCACTGTCATTTCAGAAATCTCCTGTAGATTCACTCATTGTGTGTTGCTTACTGGGAATTGGTCTCAGCAGCCTGTCACCAAAACATCTCGTGTGTTAATCCCCTGAGTTCCCTATGTGCAAAGAAAGGAAGAGCAGATAAGTGCCCTTGTCTATTGTTTTCTGTTTCTCTGGTTCCCTCCCCCTCTCTCTTGCTAGATGAAGCTTAATGGCTCTTCTTACTCTCTAAACTCCATGATTTATCAACCTTTTTCTTAAGTTGCCAGAGGGATTTATTGAAACCTATAACTAAGAATGCTAAAGTCATGAGATTTATTTATATAAATCATATTAGTCATTCTTTCAAAGTAATGTTAATAGCTCAGGTGTCAAATAATATTTAGTATACTAATATTTATACTACTAACATTTTGTGAACAAATAAGCAAAATAAGGAAGAATATTTGCGATAGATCTGCATTTGTTATCAAATTTATAATTTGGAAGCCCTAATCCTGAAGCTTTATGATACGAAATTTTTTAGATATTAAATACATAATGAAGTAAATATGATTTAAAGATGATCATGAGAGGGTTTCATGTACAATGATTTATGTTTTCATTTAGGAGAAGGGGAAGAAGAAAGAGAAGGAGAAGAAACAGAGGCGACATTTGAAACATCATGAGACACAGAAAAATTACCTGACAAAACTGTAGCCAGAAGTCAAATATTTGAAGGCCTGAAGAGAAGCCTGTTGGGGATTGGTTCAAATGCTTTTATTTAATTGGGAATCTGCATGTCTGAACACTGATGCCCTTGTCCCCAATTGGTTTTTGATCAATCAATAAAGATGCCAGAGGGCAATGGCTGGGCAAAGGAAAATCGGGGGTTGGGGGGAGTGGGACTCTTAGATTTTCAGGGTCTAGGGTGCAGGAGAGAGGAAAATCTCCATATTTCAGAGGGAGATAGGTCAGATTTAGAGCTGCAGAAGAAAAATCATCTGAAATATAGGGAGAAGAAGTGTGGTCCCCCAAAAGGGCTGCCCAGAAGTGTCTTGGGCAGCAAAGATAGAGCATAGATTTATAGGATGTTGAGTCAGGAGTACCAGAGGGAAATCTATGATAGCTGGGCAGGGGATTAGAACTGCTCAGCCTTTGAGCTAGCCAAGACATTTCAAAAAAATAAGCTAATGTGTCTGTGTCTTTCATTTGTGGATCCAAAGGGTTCCTGGAAAGGTGGTTGGGAGAGCGCAACCTGCCAGAAGCACAAAGCTGTGTGTAGCTAAACTCCATTCCACAGAAGCCAACCCTGTAGGCACCTTCATTTTCAGCATCCAGGCTACAGAACTGAGCAGTGTGCTGCTAGTTACCCAGTGATGCTATGTGCTTAGGAGGCTGAGAAAACCAACATAAAGTTTCACAACATAACATTATAGCTCAACCACAGTGAAACGAAACTCAAACCCACATCTAAGAATATACTGTTCAGTCTGTTTGGACAAATATACTGCCCAGTCTATGTGGCCAGTCTATGTGATTGAGTCAAACACAAAGCAACAAATTATGTCACATCTGTTATAGGAGTCTGAGAAAGCATTCTAAACAGTATGTTAGCAAACTATGTAATTTACTGGTGTCATTCTTCTAAGACTGGGTTCAAGACAACCACATGTAGATCTCCTTTCAGGTTCCCAGTTCATATGACTTCAACAAACTCTAGCAAATTTAGTTGTAGGTTTGTTTGTTCTTCAACATCACATTTCAGATTATGGTTCAGTAGGTCTTAAGAAAAGAGAGTACACTGTGACTTTAGAAATAAATCACACTCCATGATGTTCAGCTTTAAACCTTCTACAAAGTCCACAATGAAACTTTTCTGCAATTCACTCTGTCATTTCAACTGTGCTGCATTACCAGTGCGAACTGTAGACCTACAGAAAGGAAGGACAATATAGCCTCTCTTTAAATCCGAGTGAAAAAAGGAGGTGAGTAAAAGCTGTTCTGGGAAATGAATTGATGCAATTAGCTGTTTTTGTTACATGACTCCCATTAGAGCATCAAACACGACTGCTCTGCAAAAAGAGCTTTCTGAACATGCTCTGGTGTATCAGGGAAGGACAAGATGTAGGTCAGTGAACATACAGACTCTAGTGAGTTTCTTTTTTTTTTCTATTGTAAGGAAAAGAAAGTGTAATTGAAACAATCTTATTCCTTTTCTGTTCGGTAAAGAAATCCAACATCTAATTATGATTGTCTTGTGGATTCCACTTAGGAGTTCATGAAAGGAGATGATCCTCAAGTTTTACTTTAGTTAAGTAACCAGAGTCATTTGCTTTCTTATTATGCATCTGCATAGACTTTTAGTGCATTAGGTCCAGTGGAAGGACAAGGACTCTCTGACAGGGAAACTAAAATTTCCTTTGATAGATTAACTAGAAAACAGAATGATAGCCATGCTGTGCCTTGAAAATGTAGCAGAAAATTTGAATTAATAAAGACTTAAATATAATATCTTAGAAATATCAAATGTGTGATGTGTTTGAGTATTAAATGTCCCTGAGAATTACAAGGTAAAAATGCAATGCATCTTAAAAGTAGCTTTGGAAATATAAAATACATTGACAAAGTTCTATACATTTGAAAAAAATTGATGTTCTTTGAGACTTTCAAAACAATTTTTATACACTGAGAGACATTAAAATACTCAGCATTGTTAACAGGTGAATTATACACTAGTGGATCAATAGTCAAAACAGTTATTGTTAAAATATCAATACAATCTTAATAAAATTGACAAACCAACTCTAAATATCAAATGGAAAAATGAAAATACATTAAAAAGCTAAAACAAGATGTTGGAAGACTTACCTGGGTCTGAGGCTAACTGCAAAACCTAAATCAAACTATGAATTTGGAGTACAGTGTACCACTTGCATTGACAGTCAAGCAGCAACATGAAAGCAAAAGTCCAGAAATAGACTCGTGTGTGTATATGTATATACACATACTGGTTTTGAACAAAGGCTTGAAGACAACTCAAATGTAAAAGGGAAGCATTTCAATAATGCTGATCTGCAAAAAAGGAAGATTTCCCAGTCTTATGTCATATTTCTTGCAATGCGTATGATATTAAATTAAAACATACAGTAAGTCCAAATGTAAACTTAAACCTATAAAACTTTTGGTAGAAAGCACTGTGACTGTGGTAGGTGGCAGTAGTTTCTAAGATCTAACACTAAAGGGATAGTCCCCACAGAAAAGATGCATCATGGTGGTTTGAATGAGGAGGGTTACCTAGAGTCTTCAGCATTTGAACTTTTGGTCTCTGGTTGGTGGTGCCATAAGGTTTAGGTGGTGTAACCTTGCCACACTAGGGGATAGGTTTTGAGATAAAAAGTAAAACAAAACAGAGCCCCACCTAGTTCTAGTTTTCTGTTTTCCTCATGTTTTCAGTTCAAGGATGTGAGTGCTCAGCTTCCTGCTCTAGTTGTCATTCCTGTCACTTGTAGCCATGTTGCTCTCATCAATATGGACTCTACTATTCTGTAAACACAGCCAAATGGCTTTTCTTCTATAAGTTGCCTTTTTCATGGTGTTTTAGCACTGTTAAGAGGAAAAAACCCCAAAAACCAAAGAACAAAAAACAAACAAACAAATATCCCAAGAACCATATACTCATAGGGAGAAAATATTGGGAGTATTTCTGATATAAGTAATTCATTCAGAGTCTATGCAAATTTTCCACATTCAATAATAAAAAAAAGCCCATATCTAGTGGGACAAAGGCCAAATCCAGGCTTCACAAAGAAGATATATAAATGACAAACAAACAAGTACATGAACTGTTTAGCATTATGTAACAGTAACACCCCACTGTGTTGACTGTATGTGACTGATAAGTGGTGCTGAAAGTCTGAGGTGAGCTCATACACATGAAAGATATATAAAGATGTTCAACCTCACTGGGTCAATCAGGTTCACATTAAGCTTGTTTTTAAGCTTTTAAAGTTTGTGTTTATTTTCTGAATTTTCAAAATGAAAAAGAATTTTACAACTTGATCCACATGATAAATTTTTTTCTCTCTTTGGTATCCAAAAGAATCAAATTTCTGCAAGCTTCCAAACACTATTTAGAATAAATCAGCATTCCTCATACCATGTAAGCCATCATTAATGTCTTTTCCAATCATTTTACCAGCCCAGGACCCAGCCAGGATCTGGGTCCCCAACATTTTGGCTACCTGGTAGGATTTCCATTTTCCCATATCACTTGTTCCTCTTTCAATCTTGCCTATCTCACCCTTACTTGTATTCTTTAGTTGTTCCAATATCCATTGACCTTGAATTCTGCTAGAGGAAACATGCATCATGCCAGCAAGTTCCAGATGCTACTCACAAGCACCTGCCATCCTTGCTGTCCGTCACTTACATGTCCACAGTATATCAACCTGCTCTCAGTGGCAAGTCAAACCTGTCTATTTCTGCTAGCCTATTCTGTCTATAAAGGGGATGGCAGAAAAACTGGAGTGAGCTTTAAATTCAGGATAAAGTACTTGAATTGGCATAAGCTGAGAGTTTCCTGGCCTATGATCCCTAGGAGCATTTTAAGAACACACTTAAGGGATATGGAGAAATATGCAGAAGTGAACAGTGAATATGCAGTGAGAAGACACTGCGACTATGGACCTGAGAAAAGTGAGAAGGCATGAGCTTATTATCGGCAGATAATTTTCTAGTTAAGATTCCTATGGAAAAATCATAGAAACACAAACACAATCTGGAATTCAGTGCTTGCAAGAAAGAGCTATAGGAAACAGACAGACAACGCACCGTGAGTTCCTTTTTCCAGGTAGTGATAAGACTACGGGGTTGGAAAACCAGGGAAGGAGCCATCCTCACTCCATGGGCATGACACAAGTGTAGCTCTTTGGGACTGAACTCAGTGTGGTTCTCTAAGACGCTTCTCATGCTCTGATTGATGGCTTGATATTTGAAATGAGAATCTTAACACAGAGCAAAGGAGCATATGTAGGGACTCTGAGACTCAGCTACCATGTCCCTTCCTTTCTCCTACCATATTTCTGCCTTGTTCAGGTTCTCAGAGGTTCTTTTAGGTTCTTATTTCTTGAGTAATACCTAACTCTGTTCATCTTTATCCTCTACCCTGTGTGGTAAGGAAGTGGGCAATGGGAAGAAAGACAGGGAAAAAGAAAGGTTGTGTTAAAACATTCCACGGCCTCTTGGGGCCAGACAGGACAGTGGATATCACTACTCTTATTTGTAGTGCCATGACTTGATATACAGACAACTCAATCTATGTGAAGTTCTCGCCAAATTCTAATATAGGCAAGGGACTGATCATATTACAAATGCTATAACCTCCTGATGGTCATTTGAGATGGAACACTGTGGAAAGATAGGGATGGTTGGCTGTATGTGCTTCCCTTGGGTGGACAGAAGCACAATTCCTCCTATGTAGCTCATGCCTCGATAATAGTGGAAGGGAACCTAAGAGCTGTTATGTTAAGCCAATGTGTACTACACTTGGTTTGTCCCCAACACAGTGGATGGGTAAGTTCTTAGACTCTGGTCCCTATAGTCTAGGACACTAAATAGTAGATATAGAATAAATGGAGAAACTCTGATCACAGAGGAGAGAAACTTAGTGAACATTTTAGCACCAATGAACTCATTTTTAATTGTAATGGATCTCACAGTTAATGCTATTTAATGCCAAGAAGATTTAACTGCATGATTGATGTGGAGTAGGCAGGTCAGCTGCCCGGGTCTCTAGACATAGAATGATTTCTTTTCTCTCTATTAGATTGCCTGGATTTCCTCAGGTTATAATTGACACTTCACAAATATCATGTATGTTACATTTTATTTTGAAATTCATGCTCAGTCTCATAATTTGAGTACAATATGAACTTAGCCCACTTCTGTTATTGAATAACAGAAGAGTAAAATTAATAAAAGCCATGGAGTGTCTGTGTGTGCATGCATGTGGTTTTTACAACAGCTGCAAATTCTGACAGCATGAAATGTATGCAATCAAACAAAATGAGTTCAGACCAATGGGTGTGTCTCTCTCCCACGTGCTGTCAGATAAGAGCTGTTTTTTCAGAATGTTGCTCTCTAATCAGTGAAAGACAGGGTAATGAGGACAAGACTTTCATTCTCTGGGTAGATAACCAACTATTGTGAAAAGTGCTCAACTCCAGAAGGAAGGGGTCTTCTGCCTCCTTGAGCCCCTAAGAAATAGGGGTTAAGCAGAGGTGTTCAGAAAATTTGGCTCCTCTAAGCTCTAAATTCTTTACTTTTGTTTTTGAGGTAGCAATTGGTTTCTTTTCTGACACCTAAGATTCTAAGTGCTTAACAGGACCTCAGTGCCAAGCGTGAACTACTGTGAGACCGAAATATCTTTAAGTATCTTTACATAACACACTCCTTGGAACCTTAGTCTTTATCACCTTGTGGTCTAACCGAGTTCCTGTTGAACCAGACCAGGGGGCAGGATGGTTTCAGATGAGCAGATAAGTGACAATAAGATGTAGGGAGAAGGAGACAAGCAAGGAACTCTGAAGTTTGACCACTGTCTGACAAATAAACAGAACCTGGAAAATATACTTTGAGTGCAAAACTTCTTGGAAACTTATTTTTCTAAAAAGAATAAGATTTAAATCTCTAGAGCTAGGCATACTACTTAGAGATGAAACAATTCCTGGAAAACACACACACACACATACACACACACACACACACACACACACACACACACACACACACACACACACAATGTGTTAGTGTGCCAACTGGAACTATAAGCAAAGCCATGAAAAATTTTGAAAGCACTGGCTACAGAGCTCGAGAGACTTGCTAAGTCGGTGGTTCTCAACCTATGAGTCGTGACCATAATGGGGAATTACAGATTCGATATCTGTGTATCAGATATTGACATTACAATTCATAACAGTAGCAAAATTATAGTTATGAAATAGTATCAAAATAATTTTGTTGTGGGGGAGTCACCACCACATGAGGAGCTGTATTAAAGGGTCGGAGCATCAGGAAGGCTGGAAATCACTATTCTAAGATAAGATTATTTGAGCTTCAGAATATCATTGCTCTAACTGTTCAGTTTTCAAGCTTTGTAGCAAACACAAAAATAGAGGGTACTCCTCATAGATTCTTGATGTACTAGGCCCACAGACTTCTTTATCGATGAAAAGGGATGGATAATAATAGCTGGTTGACTGATAATAATAATATTTGCTTCTCAAAACTGTTGTAAGGGTTACAAATAACTAATGTGTATAAAAGACTCAACCCAGGACCCAGCACACACATAGCACTCACCATATGTCATCCATCACTATAAATAGCAAGAATTAGTAAGAAAGGTATCAAAATTGCCTTTCAGATTATTGAACCAATTATATAAGCCATGAGTCAATTGGTAATGATTGAAGGCTTGAACTTGCTGACTTACTTCATCTTTAGTATATTTTCTCCAATTATTATATGACAAAATTCAACAACGGTGTGTGAGATTTATTTCCT
>JADRCD010228916.1:0-10798 GCA_019843815.1 Montemys delectorum
TGAAGGCAGTAACCACAGATAAGTCCTGTGATCCTACCCAAACTGTTGGGCACTTCTGCATTCTTTGAATCTTAAATCTATCTATATATTAGTTTTATATTTAATTTTTGTAATAAAAATATAATTAGATTACTTCCCTTCTTCCCTTTCCTCGGTCCATCCTAACTATGCCCCCTCCTTCAATGTCTCCCATGTTTTCCTCACTCCTTTTCAAATTGATTCTCTCTTTATGATTTATTGCTGTTTCATATAAGTATGCATAAGTATATAAATACAACCTCTCAAGTCAGAAGAGGAGGAGGAGGAGGAGGAGAAAGAGGAAGAGGAAGAGAAAGAAGAAGAGGAAGAAGAGGAGGAAGAGGAGGAGGAGGAAGAAGAAGAAGAAGAGGAGGAGGAGGAGGAAGAGGAGAAAGAGGAAGAGGAAGAGAAAGAAGAAGAGGAAGAAGAGGAGGAGGAGGAGGAAGAAGAAGAAGAAGAAGAAGAAGAAGAGGAGGAGGAGGAGGAGGAGGAGGAGGAAGAGGAAGAGGAAGAGGAGGAAGAGGAGGAGGAAGAACAAGAACAAGAACAAGAAGAACAAGAAGAACAAGAACAAGAACAAGCTCAAAAGAAGCTTTAAGGCAGAAGCTGCAGAGTCATGTCTGCATGCTGATGACATGGTAGTCTAGGAAAATGAAACTGTTGGACTGATCTACGTCTCTGTTTGCCTTACCCCCTCACACAACCCTCTACAAAGGATTCAGTTTGACTTTCCAGCCAGCTCCTTTTCTACTAGTTTACAAATGTGTAGGGATCATGTCATTCCCTGGAGGGAAGGTGGGAGGGAACCTTTATTTTAAGATACATAAAGGCAAGGGTTTCAGAGCCATCTTTACTTGGGTTGTACACACTCCTGCTCTCAGTATACAGCTGTAGAACTGAACGAGCATCTCTAGAAGGGATGTACAAACTCCTGAGTGAACGAATGTGCATTTCTGTAGGAGAATTGGAGTCAAGAGCCCCCCAGCTCCCAGGTCCACAAAATGATTGAATCACAGATAAGTACTTACTGAATTCTAAGTTCATTTTCACATAGAACAACCAATTTGTAACACAGGAACCTCAGTTTGCTTCTCATTCCCATACGGATTCACTTGGGTTTCTTCTGATCAAAACCTCACCTTTTAGCTTATAGAGTTCTGTTCAGTTCTTTATTGTTTTATTTCCTGTTTGTTTTTGTAACATTTATAAAAGCCTCCTACATTTATTCCATCCCTTTACCAGCCTGAAGGGTTACTTACACAGAAATAACTATGCCCATTTTAGAGGTATAGAAGCAAAGGCTTTTATGATTAGCTCACCCAGCTCACTGGCCCAAAACAGGAATTTGACCTTAAGTTTCCTGGCTTGCCTTTCAGTGAATTAGTCCTTAAGTTCTCAATTTAATTTGAGTTCTTCCTCACATCCTGTGACTCATAGGATCGACTCCTGTTTTTATTCCTCTTGTTTTATTTCTGTGTAAGACAGTAACAAATCTGCATTTCTCAGGGCTGGCCATGGCTCATTAAATATCTGCAGAGTTTTAACCTTTACCAAGACTAGAGGCAGATGGAATGGACCATAATGAGGTTGACTTTGCTTGCTGAGGATTGGGGATTATTATACATCATAAAGAACATCCTTGCTGGAGGCTGAATCCTCCAGGGCATTTGGGGTTTGGAGATGTGAGGTTTTCAGAAACAGCTGGATAGAGGATGAAATATAACTGTTTACCAAATGATAGCAGATGTTAAACTCTAGAAGGTAAGAGAGTCTCCTTCTCCTTATACAGTTGGAATTCTGTTCGACTTTACAGTCAGTTGATCTGAAAAATGCTGGTATGTGCCACATATACCTACGATGTTGGTACAAAACCATCTTGACAAACAGAGGATATGTCCTCAAGCCAACACTGGACACAAAGGGCTCTTTATTTCCCCGGAAATGAAATCAAACTGAGAACAAAGCAGTGACTTGGGCAGAGATCGTCGTAGAGTTGGATTTACCGACTTAGATGTCCAGGATGGACTCTCAGACCACAGCTGGGCACAAGCCACACAGAGTTTAAAGAGAAACGTAGGAGAGATTCAAAAAATGTAAACATGGGTTCTATTGCTACATTATGCCAATGTTTGAGGGGATACATGGTTCTACTTTTTAATCTTTAAATTGAGCTTCAGAATGTTGAATAAAGCTGAACCTGTGACATTGTCAGGAGTTGAGGGAGAGAAATAGTGGTGTCACCTTACAGTGGATCAGAAAATAGATGAACATTTCTATCTCTATTCTCTTTACAAGGCATTTTAAGGGAAGAATTCTCATCATCTTAATTTATTTCCTTCTTACTCTCTTCCCTCTCCTTTGCTGTATCTCTACGTCCCCTCTGCGAGCATGTCCAGTGTTTGAACTCTGCTCTAGATAGTGAGGATATAATAATGAACTTGGAAGACACTTGAGAAAAGGACCCTGCACCTTGCCTGGACACCGGAGGAGGCCCTGGTGGTGGGGGTACAGGTGAGCTGGGCCCAAGCACCTGAGTGCAGGAAAGCTGGCCTCCCCACTCCTCTGCTGTGAGAGGGCACCACACAGAGATGATGCTCTCCACCCCCATGCCCCTCACCATCTGTGACAATCAGGAGGGCTGGCCCTGGGGTCATGAGAGCAGGTTACCTGGCCCTGCCTCTCTCATCCTGCACCTTGCCTGGGCAACACAACAGAGCTGGTCCTTGTGGTTGGGAGTGGGTGAGCCAGCTCTAAGGGCAAAAGCAGGAGAGTAGGACATGGGCAAGGGGGATGGACACATCTTCTGTGAGGTGTCATTCGCAAGGGGGAATGTTCCCTCTCCCTTCCACTCCCCCCTCACCAGCTCTGCTAGTCCAGAGAGCTGGCTTCAAGCTCGTGAAAGCAGGAGAGTTATTCCTGCCCCTCATTGGCTACAACACTTGGGAGAATAGTGGGCCCTACACTTCACCAGGGCAACAGTGGAGCTGGCCCTGATCACAAAGGCACTAATGAGCCATCCCTGAGGGTGTGAGAGTTGGAGAGTTGGTCCAGCCCTTCGCTGGCTACAGCACTTGGGAGAGTGGACCCCACACCTCTACTGGGCAGCACAGTGGAGCTAACTCTAGAGCCATGGGTGTGGGTGAGCCAGTCCAAGGGCATGACAGCAGGAAAGCTGACCCTGCCTCCTGCTGATGGTGGCACTGGGTGGCCTGGCCAGCTGGAGGGCTCATGCTGGTGGTGCAATTAAGAGAAAGTAGGCAGGCTAACTACCTTGGCAACCACCCAGGCCCAGATCTGGGGCTCTTAATTAGCCAACTCCAAAATCTATATCATCTGTGAATGGTTAGGACATGTGAAAGGGCAGTCCTGCTGATCCAAAGCTACAGGATCTCCATGACACAGGGCACCAACATGAGAACCCAATAGTGATGGGGTGACAGAAACCAGAGATCTCGACCAACTCACTGCAATGAACATTGATAAGATGTGTGGATAGACTGGTACACTGTGGGACACACTGTGACACACTACAGCTTCTACAAGATGTTTTCTACACTTTGTTTTGTTTATTTTTTGTTTGTTTGGGAATTTTTTTCTTTTTGGGGGGAGGCTGCAAGGGTGGAGGGTAGCTACCAGGGGGTAGAGAGATTATGAGTGGGACTGGGGGAGGAGTGATGTGAAGCTCATAAAGAGTCCTTAAAAAGATAAATAAATATAAATAAATAAATGGTTAACCCAGGCTACTTGTTGACTTCAAGTATTAGACAGTAGCCTGAATACTGGCCTTGATGGGTATGTGTGTATTTACTAGTCTGTATGTATTTGAGAACATATGCCCTTCTGTGTGTGGCTTCTAGGCAACATGCCATATTTGTCTTGCCAACCACTCTGTCTCTAGGCTTTCTACATCGCAAGGCCTCCAAAATAGTTTTTGAAATGAGGAGAGCAAAGTTACTTCACATTCCTGAAGTTATTTTGCATCCTGGTGGGAAAAACAAAGGCACTACAGATGAGCCAGGAAAACCTTGGAAGCATTTCCGGTCCATGTTGGTAGAGAATCCCAACTGAGGAATACCACCTAGATTTCATCCAGTTACTAGACCCTGCCTTAATTTTTTTTTCAGACAACTGAAATTTGATTTATCCCACACGTTGGCACTTGGACTTAAAAGGATGGTGATTGTTCTTCATTGGTTTTCAGCGATGTTCCATGGGGCCTTGGGGGATGGATCATGGAAGGCCAGGGTAAGACAACTGAGTGGGGGCTCCAAACTGTTACCTTCGTCCAGGGTTCTGTTTGTTTTGCTTCTGGTCTGTAGATTTTCTTTGAAGAACAACCCCACAGCTGAACAGAAAAAAATAATAATAGTAATAATGAACTCTCCCAAAGCCACTGCCACATGGCAAGCTAACTCTTCTCAGATAGCATCCTTCCACGTGAACTGTGGCCACCTTGTAACAGTGGGAAGAACCAGTCTAGCCTCCTAAGAAGCATCTTTGTCAGTGTAAGCTGACTGAGCTGTAGATACATGTGCAAACCCACATCACTTCTATTGCTTTTCCATCGTTGCAAACATTCTCCTTCTGAAAAACTATCTGTTTTCTTATGTTTGTCCACCACCTGCCAGTTCTCTGAATGCAGTAATATGCTGTTTTTATTTAATTTGGCTATGTCTAAATAAGAACGTTACTCTGAATGAATAAGTAAAGGATGGGTGGATGGATGCATGGATGGATGCATGGATGGATGGATGCATGGATGCATGGATGCATGGATGGATGCATGGATGGATAAATAAATGGGTGACTTCAGCTGTCAGAAGAATAGCTCTGACATAACTAAGACCTGGGACTTTGTAATTGTGTTCTAATTTGATCTTAGCAAGTCTGTTTTGATAAGATTTCAAATAAATCAATTTTGTATCAAATTATGTTAAAAATAAAATTTAAAAATAAAGCATGTTTTTCAAATTAACAATAATGAGTCATGGATTCTTGGGAATAAAGAGTATGTGAGTGAAATTAATTACAAAGGCTTACATTATAATCAAATGTTAATTATGCATAGCTACAATGGATGAAAGTAGGCCAAAAGGAGAATGTAATATGAGCAGTTGGTTCAAATCTTGGGCTAGTACCCTGTGTGGGTGAAACTATTAGTCACTGCTCAAGGAGAGTAGCCCAAAGCTTAATGGAATACAGGCTGTATTGGGGTTTTGTCTTTTAAATAACAGCAGTGACCTGGTGGACAAAGAGACATTGAAAACTATGGTAAATTTGAAGAAGAAACATAAACACGATTGTATAGTTGTGATCCGCACAATTGTCTTGCCAGCAAGAACGCACGCGGACACCAGGATCCTTCTGCAGCAAGCGTTTATTGCATCTTTAAGAGGAAGATCCCAAGCCCCAAAAAGGCACTGCTTATATACACCCTGGAGCGGCGTGTTCATTTCTGATTGGCTGTTTGCTCATTACCTCATGTGACGCCCCGGGATGGGCTGTGACTTGGTGCGCTCTGGCCCTTAGCACATGCGCAGACTACTTGTTTACAGGGAGAGGACACCGGATGCCAGCGCCGTGTTGTAATGGCGATTGAGCCAGCTCGGGCGTGGCTCTCTACATATAGTAAATGAAGTCTTTGCTGAGTGAGGGTAATTGGTAACTTTAATAGAACTTTATTAGTTGCTTTTGAAGGTCTGGTGGTGAAGGTCATTAGCCACGAGCTGCTACTTCAACAAAGAAAATGTTAAGAGATACACAGAGAATAGTGTTCAAATGAAGCAGAAATTTACGAGGACAAAGACAATCTCTCCTTAAATATTCCTAGTTGCCTAGGTTTTTAATGCTTCTAGTTTGCCATGAAATAAAATCTTACATATTTTCAACATAGCTCTTAGCATAAATAACTATGCGGACAGCATTTCTTGGAAGGTATGCCTTTCCTGCGGTTCCCTAAGAAAGTCCCAGTCATCTCCATTTTGTTTTTATTATCCTAGGGTCTGAAAGCACTTGAACCTGCTTGGCTCACTCTAATTCTGGACCAGAGTTGAATCATCATACTTAGCTTTAATATGCACGTTCTTATATTCTACTCTTCTCTGTCCAGCCTGCTCTAGATTTTACCCTTACTAAACCATCGAAATTGCTGTCAGGAAGTCACTATATCCTAAACCCTGGATATCTTAGTCTTAGTTTGCTGGGACTTTGACACAGCTAAAGCCGGTGTACAACTTCCCCATTTCTTGTGTCTTAGGTACACTTGCCTTAACGAATTGCTTGGTCCTATCCTTAGGCATTTTGTATGTTCTGCATTTCCTTTCTGGGGTGCTTTCCCTTCCTGTTGCCCTGGACTCTATGGTTCTCAACATAAATGGTGCAAAATGCTAGGCTGGATCACTGCACTCTACTTCAAAATATTCACCAGCCATGCAATTATTCTCTCCGTCTCTCTTCCCCTCCTTCTGTCTCCCTTGAGCTGGTTAGGTGTTTTGTTTTGTTTCCCATCACCTTTTTTTTGTTTTTTTGTTTTTTGGTTTTTTGACACAGTTATGGTCATCTGGGAAGAGGGAAGAGGGAACCTCAATTGAGAAAATGCCTCCATTACATTAGCCTGTAAGCAAGTATGTAGGAGCATTTTTTTTGATTAATGATTGATGTGGGAGGACACAGATCCTGAAGGTGGTGCCACACCCAGGCTGGTGGTCCTGGATGGTATAGCAAAGCAAACTGGGCAAGCCATGAGGAGCAAGCTAGTAAGCAGCATTCCCCCATGGCCTCTGCTTCAGTTCCTGCCTCCAGGTCCCTGCCCTGCTTCAGTTCCTGTCTTGGCTTTCCTCAATAATAGAGAGTAATGGACAAGTAAGTCAAATAAACTCGTTGCTCCCTGAGTTGCTTTGGTTCTGATGTTTTATCATAGGAATACAGGACAAACTAGGACACCTATATTTTTTAGCCCTTTGACTCTCTCCCTAGTAGTCCTGAAAAACCAAGGCCATAATTATGTTCACTATTGAGACCTCAGTGTTGACAGTGACAGCTGCCATAGAGCAAATGCTAAAAACTGTAGTTGTTGCATGAATTTATAAATAGTTTCAGTCACAAAATGAAATTTTATAGACTTCTATTTTGTGTAAAATATATATGTCCATGCTGCTGTATTATGATTTTTACTCTCATCAAAGATTATATATGGTACATATATGCCCAAATTGAAAATAACTCAGGGACTACAAACAGGAGATCTCTTTAAAAGAAATATTGAGCAGAAATCTTGTGATTCTTGTTTCATAAAAGAACTTAGATGAAACTTACATACACCTTAGCCAATGAAGCCAGAAACAAAGACCATACAAGCGTAACCTTACTTAAACAAATTCCCGAAGCAAGGGCCATTGATTTGTGATGTAACAAGTGAGAGGACTGATGTTTCCTAGTGATGGAAAGAACTGTCAAACTTTCTGCATACTATTAAAGGTTTTGACTTGGGGCCTGCTATCTAACATGGTCATCTTGAGCATCTTACTACTTATGTGATACTTCATGTTTGAGTGTGTTAGTTCTGTTTTAGTTCAAAAAGTTTACTTAAAGCCAAAACTTAACTTGCAGGTGTTTTAGAGTTGAAAATTTCTATCACATTAAAAATAGAATTTGACTTCCACTTTGACACCTTAAATTCTGTCTCCCTACAGATGATCCCCGACAGCTCTTTATACCCTGTTTCTCTAAGCCCATTGTGCATATCTTATGCATAACTGTTCTTCAGGATATTTTATGTATTATATTTGTCTGTAGTGTACACTGCAATATTATGTAAAAAGTAAGATCTGCATATGGAGGATGCAACCAACCACCCAAGAGCCGACAATGCCAAAAGAAAAACACCAAAGAAACCTTGAGCAGTGAAAAAATAAAAGCTGCCTCCTCTTGCTTTCAGATCAAAAGCACTCTGTGTCATAAATTCATGTTTGGTTTCACATCTCAATTTTTCAGTCTTAAGAATACTCTATTATCTTCTAAAAGAGAAACTGGGCATATAGCTAATTTCTATTTCTTCATTTTTCAGCTTAGGTTCATCTTTCCCACCTCTACTTCCAAATATTAATTACGTGTTATTTGGGCTTGATTAATAATCAACATTTACATAGTTTTAGAGTGTAAATGCTACTGAAAACCAGGCCATGTGATAAACAAGTAAGTCTGTGGCCATGTTGATGGTTCTAGCCAATGTCTGGTTTTCCCTTATAGCTTTGTTCCTTGATTTTCTTAGAATTTTGGTCCCTAATACTCCTGTAAGGCAGGCTGGTTAAGGTAACCATTTCATAGTTTTTGTTTTTTGTTTTTGTTTTTGTTTTTGTTTTTTTTTTTAAAAAAAAAAACTTCCCGCACAGAGTCCAGTGAGTTCCTCCATCAGGCAGGGTTCTTCTTTATATCTGCCTCATGGCTCTTGTCCTGAGTGAGATTTCCTCTGAGAATTACTCCAGCAGTTCACTTTGTATTTTGCTGCGTTGGTTGCTCTTTTCCATTCTTCACATGTCCTTTATTTTATTGGCTTATTCCACTGATTTTGATGTCTGCTTGTTTTATAGTGCTGGGATTAAAACTAAGGGCCTTGCACCTGCTTGAAGTGCTCTACCACTGGGTGACATGGGAGTCCTCCCCCTAGTTCAATAGAGAGTATCCTCTGATTTATGAGAAACAGGCACATGCTAAGTAAGAATGATAAGCTCTGCATGCCAGAACATATTTTCAGCCTACAGCTCAGCAATGGTTTAGTCTACTATGGGATTCCATGCTTAACATTATTTTCCTGCAGAACTTTGAGGACATTGTTACTCATACGACTTTCCAAACAAGTAGATAGATATACAGAAGTCTGTAGTTATTCTTCTTTAGTGTATATGATCCTCCTGTCTTGGGTCCCTATGAGTCCAAGGACCTGAAATTCCATATTGATATCTTTTGATATATATATATATATATATATATATATATATATATATATATACATACATATATATATGTATGCGTACATATATATATTTCCCAATGTTCTGGACATCTGGACTGTTCTGAACAAATCATTCCATCTGAAAATTCAATGCCTTCCCTTCTGGAAAATGCTCTTGAGTTATTTTGTTCACAGTTCTCCTTTGATCTCTCTTACTGAGCTCCTGCTGTTGGGACTCTGGATTAGTACTCTAATTCTCTTTAAGCCTCTTTAATGTTCCTTTTACTGCTGTAATGTTCATACATGTCTTTGGAGAGATCAGTTTTTCCCCTTCTCTATGTATGGGTTTTTCCCCTCCTCTACTCACTTTTTCCCTGAGTATTTAGTCTGTCTTACAAGCTAACAGTTTGCTCAGACAGCTAATGATCTTGGTCATAGCTGACAGACTGTAGGGGTTATTGGTCATTATTCGGTGATCAGCTGCCTCAGTTTGCCTTGGGACTATCTCAGCTCTAGCACTGAAACCACCAAGTACTTGATAACTAGTTAGGCCTGTATGTGGCATCTCTATTTGGTAAACTACCTGAGAATTTTACTGGGGACTCAAAGTTCCACATTTTCATTCTTTTCCCTTAAGCTGGCAGATTCTTCAGAGAATTTTATTGCAATTTAGTGTCTGGTTAAAGTTAGTTAAAGTTTTGAGTCTGATTTTTGGTGGGGGGGGGTGATTTGGGAGACCATGGCAAATAACCTCTGAGTCCTACCTTTGGTATGGCTGGGTCTGCCCACTCACTCTGTTTCCTGACTGCCTTGCACATGAAGGACTCCTTAAGCCCTAAGAAGTAATAGGATATAAGCCACACACCAATCTAGGATAGAGGCCAATTGGGTTAAATTGCCTAGGGACTGATGTAGGTGGAAAAATGCTCCCAGGATTGAATCCTTGGTCCTCTGGTGTTGAAAGGCGGGGAAGATAAGGAGCCCAGTAAAGAAGACTGAGGAGGACATGCCTGTAAAGAAGGCAGAGAGTCAAAAGAGAACACCACTATGGAAATCAGCTGGCAAACTGCTTCAAGGACACATCCCGCGCTACAGAACAAGCAAGCGCTGTCTCTGAGACCCTGAATTCACCCAGCCCAGGAGCATGCGCCTTAACCTCAGGAACAAACTTCCTGGCTTTTTCTGGGACTTGGAAATGCACAAATAACCTCTGGGTTATGGAGACCTGTAAAAGTGATAGTGAGGTATCAACTGCTCTCCAGCCTTTCAGCTGTCCCACCACGATTTAGTTCCTCATACTCCACTCTCCTTTTCTGATGATCTCAGCAATTTCTGAGACTTTGAAAACCCTGGATATAAATTAAGTTGATGCTTTAGACTTAGACGTATGCTTTACTTTGCTGAAAATCTACAGGTCTGCGATCTCAGATTCCCTCAGTCATATTTAGCTTGACAGTTCCTATAGTTCCACACCTTGAAGTGAGCATTACTATTGTCTTTTCTTTCACTCCACACCTCACAGCCTTAACTATTAAAAATGTCTTATTACTATCATTTGAGAGTGGAGTAGTAGTGGAGGCAAGTGTCCAATTTATTCTGTTTATCCAGCCACTTTTGATGCTATAAAGTTGTCAACTGTATATATACATAATATACATATTATATAATATATGTAATAATATATGTAATATATAATATATATGTTATGTATACATATAATTCCACAGCATTTGGACAATTGGGTTGCTCCCAATTACATAGAACGCTATGTTTAATTTTTGTTTTTTGTTTTTTCAAGACAGAGTTTCTCTGTGTAGCCCTGGCTGTCCT
>JADRCD010228917.1:0-11927 GCA_019843815.1 Montemys delectorum
AATAACAAACATTCTTAGTATAACCCAAATATTTTGTCAGATAGTTATGCTGAAATTATAGTCATGGCCAAACAGTAATTTCAGGTTATCTGGACATCTGCTTTGGCTTCTATATTAGTTAGCTTTCTCATTACTGTGACAAAATGCCTGATGCAAACTGACTAAGTCGGGGAATGGTTCATTTTGATTCACTGTCAATCAAGGCAAGGAAGGTACCAGGACAAGACCACTAGTCAACTGCTCACATCGTTTACAGCCAGGGCACAGGATGAATGTTGCCGCTCAGTGGACTCTCCCCATCTTATTCAGTCCAGAACCCCAGCCTATGGGATGGGTCTCTCCACCTCAGTTAACTTAGTCTAGGAGCACCTCCACAGACATGCCCAGGGTTAGTTTCATGGGGATTCTAAACCTCATCGAGTTGAAATACCAAATTAAGCCCTACAGGCTCCCTATAGGGCTTCATTCCATACTACTCAGTGTCTGGGATGGATATTTTCTTGTGTTTCTTCTCCTTCTCCTCCTCCTCTTCCTCCTCCTCCTCTTCTTCCTCCTCCTCCTCTTCCTCCTCCTCCTCCTCTTCCTCCTCCTCCTCTTCCTCATCCTCCTCTTCTTCCTTCTCCTCCTCTTCCTCCTCCTCCTCTTCCTCCTCTTCTTCCTCTTCCTCCTCTTCCTCCTCCTCCTTCTCCTCCTCTTCCTCCTCCTCCTTCTCCTCCTCCTCCTCCTTCTCCTCCTCTTCCTCCTCCTCCTCTTCCTCCTCTTCTTCTTCCTCCTCTTCCTCTTCCTCCTTCTCCTCCTCTTCTTCCTCCTTCTTCTTCTCTCCTTCCCCCTCCTCCCCCTCCTCCTCTTCCCTCTTTCATTTATTTACTCATTTGCCTGTATCCTAGAAATCTCTGCAGCACTTATTGGATGTTTATAACCAGGGAGCTGAAGTGTACCATCCTCTTCATCACATTTCATTCTTACACACCAAGAAAGGACAGAACCCCAGGTGTGAAGCTATTATACAAACGTGCAGTCTGCTCTACCTCACCCAGGCCACCATGCTCCCTCTTCAGCTGCCACAGACTCTAGAGGGCAAGATTCCAAATGGGGGAACTGTTTAGACTCCAATTTCATCCATTTCTATTTAAAGTACAACTTAGACAAGGGAATGTCCCTCCAGGGTCTCTATATTCAGAAACGATTCTCTAGGAGTCTCTCCTGCCTGGACCTCCACTTCAAGCTCTTCTGTTCCCTTAAACTTTAGAATGTGAGTTCACCCATAAACATCCCTCGAAAGCTAAACAGGAGTATCTTTAAAGACAAAGCTGCAGGCCTGCTGGGCACACCGGTGTATCTATGGTAGAATTACTAGAGTGCACATGCCAACATTTTAAACGATGCACCGCAAGAATGCTTTGAGAATGGAGAATAATTACAGGATGCAAAAATAACCAGTTATTGCAAAGAATGTGGTAGAACCAGTGGGTGTCTTAAAAGTACTCGAAACCTAGAATAAAAAACTGTCTTCAGTGAACATGGTTTACAAAGGAATGGCTCATGGGGCTGAAGATCTCTCAGCAGAAGCCTGAGAGTTTCAGAGAGAAACAATAAGTAGTAAATATACAGGGGAGAGTTTTGACATTCAGAAGAAAAGAGACCCAGAAATGATGTAAAGGTATGTGGGAAAAATATGAATAAATACAAAATGTAAATGCTCATAAATGATGAAATGTGAAAGAACTTATATTGGAGATACAACAATAGCCAGGCATGATGCTGAATGCCTTTAATCCCAGCACTTGGGAGTCAGAGGCGGGAGGATTACTGAGTTTGAGGTCAGCCTGGTCTACAGAGTGAGCTCCAGGACACCAAGGGCTATAGAGAAAACTTGTCTTGAAAACAAAAGACAAAACCCAAAAAGACAAAGGGGGGAAAAGAGAGAGAGGAAAAAGAAAGAAAGAAAGAAATACAACAAGATACTTAACAAGAGAAGAAAGCAAGAAAATTCCCCCAGATATTCACGGTAGAAGGACTTCATATTAATGATGGTCAGTATTGTCAGTTTTATACCTAGGAGATAGCCTCTGTGCATACTTGTGAGGGAGGAATTATGTACATTACTATGGGTAGCCTACAAACATGCCTGTAAAGAGCTGTCTGGATTATATAGATGGGTATGGGAAGATGAACTTTAACTGTGGGCAGGACCATTCCCTGGACGGGGGATTCTGAACTGGAAAATGGAGAGAGCTAGTTGACAAGGCTGCTGCAGCTCCTGTTGCTCTGACTGCCATCCTGTAACCTGAGCCTTGAGCCCAGAGTTTGCTAAGGTGTCCCGGAGAGCTTTATTGCATCAAAGGGTGGGGGGGGGGGGGTAATAAAACAATAATTAAAGCCAAAAAAAAAAAAAAAAAAAAAAAAGGAAAAAAAGAAAAATAGGTTCTTCAAAAGAAAAAGGGGAGAGTCAGGTTGAGACCAAACTTTCTATCACAACATCATATACACCAAGACATTTAAATAACTAATCTCTCATGTGCTCCTCTCTTGTGCACACTCCTCTTCTCCCGCCACCTCCTCTGCTTGTCTGTTTCTGTATCTGTCTCTATGCCTCACTCTGCCTCCCTTCCTTCCTTCCTTCCTTCCTTCCTTCCTTCCTTCCTTCCTTCCTTCCTTCCCTTCCCTTCCCTTCCTTCCTTCCTCCCTTTCTTCCCTCTCCCTCTCTCCTTTCCTTCCTTATTGCTGTGGAGATCAGAACCAGGGCCTGTGGATGGTGAGTGAGTACTATTATATCACTAACTTACACCTCCTACCCTTCCCAGCCTTCGTAAAACTGCTTTAAAATAGTGAAAGCAAGTAAAGTAGCTTTACAAATCCATAACTTATTGAATTGTTGAATTATAAAAGGGTTGTCATCAAATGCTAATAATGAACATCTCCAACATCATAGGATTCACAGGTTTGAAAAGACTCCGGTAGAAATAACATTTCTGAAACATTAACAAAGGAGAGTCATGAAACCCGGAAGGGGCCACAAAGGATTGGTGGCTTTGTAAGATAGAAAATGTAACAAATAATAATCTTACACAAAATTGTTGAAGAAGTGTGTGTGGGTGTCCCTGCACATAGGTATGGTGAGAGAGCAAGAGCGAGAGAGGAGAATGAGGGAATGAGAGAGAATTAACAATGTAGCCAGCGAGAATGAGAGAATGAGAGAGAATTAACAATGTAGCAGTGACAACTGTTAGAAACCAAGAAGACCCTGCACCAGGATCCTGTGTCCATTTCCATATCCTCAGCCTCCACCTGGGTGTGCCTTTGGTTGCTTTTCTATTGCTGTCTCTCACTACTCTGTTAGGAGCTCTTTCCCTTCGTTTGCAATTGGTCCCTGGTTAGTCTGTTCCCCACCCAGCAAGCTGCACAGTTTTCAAACCCAAACTATATCTTATCCTTCCCACCTTAGAATATATGGAGGGGCCCAGCTTTCCTCTTAAATGAAACTATGTGCTTACCCTGCCACTGAACCTTAGTGTCATAGAGTCCTTGTGACCTCTGTAGCCCCAGCATTGTCTTTTCTTTTCTTTCCTCTCTTCCCTTTCCCTATCTTTAGCTTTCTTCTCCTCTCTTCCTTCTCAAATCACAGGTCTCCTTTGAGCATGCATCATCTTCTAGGGTTAGAAGTCTTTCCCATCCTCCTTCCTTCTTTCCTTCCTTCCTTCTTTCCCTCCCTCCCCTTCTTTTATTTCATGTTCCTGTGTGCTATCAGCACTAGGGGTTGAACTCAGGGTTTCATACATGCTGGGCAAGCACACCACCACTGAGCTATATAGCCTCAGCCTTCTTTTCTTTTTATTTTGAGACAGGGTCCATCAAGTTGCCCAGACTGATACCGGGGCCCAGAGAGGCTTTGATCTTACCATCCTCTCTCCTCAGCCTCCCAGACAGCCTTGGAATACAATCCTGTTCCCTCATTCCCAACTTCTCATCATGTTTTTTTCCCCCTGCTTTAGCAAATGCCTTCACAGTAAGACAGAGAGAACACTGAGCCCCTTCCCCTGCATTCCCTTGACCTGTGGTCACTGCTCTCTATCCCTCCTTTCTAGGCTTCTAAGGAAGTCTTTCTATCTTCCCCTTACCAGAGCATTCCTGCTTGCCCCCTAGAACAGCAGGTTGCTGCCTCAGTAGCCATTTCCACCACTGAGAAGTGTGGCAAGCTCGAATGGACCATGTCATCTCTAATGTATCACTTTTCCCATGTGACAAATGAAGATAAGGAGTATCCCTGTTGTGGGGATTTGGGGAGGGTGTGAGAGACCATGCATACAGAATGTGTACTGGAAACCCATGCCTGGAACGTACAAAGGTCTAATTGAGTGTGGTAACTACTTTAAATAAATGTTTATTATGGAACTATATAGTGTGAGTATGTGTGCATGTGTGTGTATGTGTGTGTGTTTGTGTGTGTGTGTGTGTGTGTGTGTGTGTGTGTGTGTGGTGGAAGAGGAGAGAGAGAGAGAGAGAGAGAGAGAGAGAGAGAGAGAGAGAGAGACTCAAATGAGTTGGGCTTCAAGACAGTTATGTGATTTGAAATAAATGTAACTATAAATCATGAGTGGAGGGGAGGAGCCTTGGAAGAGGTGGGATGGGCACAATAACTGGCTCATGTTGCCCTCTAGTGACAGCAAAGGGTAATGAAGTAAAGTGTCATGGATCTGGCTTACCTAAAAGCACACGCACAAGCACCACACAGGCAGTATCTCTAGAGGGACAGCCACCAGGTAACACAACAGTAAAAGCAAATTATGTTTTCAGAACTGTCACCAAAGCCTGCAGGCTTTGTTCCAATTCTTCTTTGCCTAGCCGTTACCTATGAAACAAGAGTATAGAGTTTCTCCCCCACCACAAAGGAACTCAGTGCACCTCCTGCAGGCAAAGAAGAAGCTGTTCGCAGACACTCGAGATGGAACTAGAGTTCTGTCCAAATTTTGACTATAGCTCTTGAGAAAAGACTCATTTCAGACTCATTTGATGACAGTGACAGACATGAAAAAAATGTTCATGGTATGGCAGGGTTAAATTTGAGCTGCTCAGGGAACCATAGAAGGACGGGGTACCCACATGAGAGGGCTGCAGAATCAAGAGGCTCTTTGTTAAGCAAGAGGTAGAAGGGAAGAGCTGATGAACAGGGAGGAGTTTCTATACAGCTCAGAGGTAACGCCAACAGAGTCAATTCACTTAGAAAACACCATGAGCCCAAGATGGCAACCTGAGTGTCTACACTCCTAGGCTGCATAGCACACTGGCTTTTTCCAAAATGACCTGATATATTGGATAGGGTCTTTATTTTTGTCAATTTGACCCAAGCGAGGGCCACCTGGGAAGAGAAGACTTCAACTGAGAAAACATCACCACTAGACTTGCAAACAAACCTATGAGGTATTTTCTTGATTAATGATTGATATGGGAGGGTCCAGCCCAAAGTAGGTGGTGCAGCCCCTTAGTAAGTGGTCCTGGGTTTTATAAGAGAGCAGGCTGAGGGAACCATGGTCTCTGCTCCAGTTGCTGCCTTGACTTGCCTTCATGACAGACTGTAATGTGGAAGTGTAAGCAAATAAACTTTCTTTCCTTAGTTGCTTTCAGTCATTGGTTCTATCACAGCAAGAGAAAGCAGACCAAGATACCTGAGATGGAATTCGTTTCGGAAAGCTTGCCCCCTATCCTTTCTCCCTCCCCTCCTCCCTCCTTCTCATTTCCTTCTTTACTTCCTCTTTTCCAGAGATACACTCATGCTTATACTTTGGAAGGATCTTTCTGAGCAGATAAAACAGTCTGAACAAAGCCCAGAGTTGGCAGTATGCTTGCTAGTATACAGAAGAGAATGAGTTTGGTGCTGGGATCTTCCAATTCCTTCTGAAAAGCCTGATGAGGAGTCTGCAAAAGGTCTGTGCATTGTTGTTTCTATAGAAAGCAGATACATAAGAGTAGGCAAGACAAATGAGCCAGACAAGAAGAATAATGCATACAGTCATTGCTAGGTCATAAAAATCATAAGGGTATTTGCAAGGGAGGCGATATTTATTTCTTGACCTGTGTTGCTGTTAATAATGTCATTTGTTTTTATATATCTTTGTGACTCTGGGAACTGAATCACTGCTAAAGCGTGGCATCTGAGGTGTCTCAGGATGGGGGTACTTCAAGGAAAAGATGCAATGAGGACCACTAATTATACTATTGGTAAGGCAGTTGTACTTTCAGAGGTCAGAGTTTCAAAGAAAGAGACTTCTGCAGAGAACATATTGTAGTGTAGAGTTGTGGTCCTCTTTGATAATCCCTTTTAACTTGTGCCTCTAAGCCATCAGTGCCCAGGCAACTTCCAATACACTTACATTAATATGTTCCATGTCTACCACTGGTTTGTGCTTCATGTCCTGGTCCTTGGCATCAACTTTAGTTTTCCACTCTTTTTGGTTATCTGTGGTTTAACTAATCACTTTATATTATTTCATTTTCTTCCTATATTGACATATAGGTTATGCTTTTGAAAAATATACCATTTTACTGGTTGCCTTGGAAATCACATTTACATTAGCAACTAATCCAAGTCTTTCAAAGAGTGTGAGGCTAATTCATGGGTTATGAATTAGTTATGTCTTTCTTTATGATAAATTATTTGTAATTCCTCCCCTGGGTCTCATGCATCACTGATGTTACTCATTTTAGCTATACATAAGCACACACACACACACACACACACACACATTATGATGTACACTATGCCATTCAATACATTTTCCTGTTACTTTGGACCAACTGTGCAATCACTTATGAATTTGAAACTTTCCATTTTCTCTCCTTCATTCCATGTTTTTTAACTCAGCTTTTGGATTTCCAACTTTTGTTTCTTTCACTGTGAAGAGTATCCCCTAACATTTTTGACAAAGCAAATCTACACCTAATGGTTTCCTTTAATGTCTTTGTTCTCTATTGGTTCTGAGAGGTGAATTCTGTCATATTTTCCCACTCTACACTTTAAACTTTTGCTTTATTCTCCCTTTGCATTATTTCTGTGAAGAATTAGATTGTAATTCTTACCTTGGGTTCTTGATAGATGAGTGTAGCTTTGGACTTTGCTCTGCCTCTTGGCAGGATGTGGTTGCTTCACCTGTATTTTGAAACAATATGCCCGCTTCAGGATTGTTCTATTTATTCTGTTTGTGTTCTCTGAGCTTTCTGGGACTGTGGTCTGGTGACAGGGATTAATTTTGGAAATCTCCTATTTAAATATGTCCTCTGTTCTGTTTTCTGTTCCTTCATTCTCCTGTATTCATAGCGTAGGCATAGTAGGCCTTTTGAGAGTACCCTACAGTTCTTGGCTCTTCTACTGCTTTCTCCCTAGTCTTTTTCTGTTTGCTTTTCAGTTTTGAGTTGCTGTTGAGACATCCTCACGTACTCTTAGAGACTCTGTTCTCAGTTTGGAATCATGCTCTCTTCTAGTGCTGAGCCTAACAGAGGTGTTCTTCATTTCTAGCATGTTTTTTTTTTCTCCTCATTTCTGGTTCCTTTGGTTCCTTTTATCAGAATGGCCATCTCGGCTTACATCACATGTATGTTCTTGCATCTTGTCTCTCTGTCCACTTGGGACCTTAGCATAATAACCACAATTGGGTTCTTCAGAACTGTTTCTGATGATTTTTTCTGTCTCTTCCAGTTGTAGTTTTTAATTTGCTCATTTTGTTGGGTTTATAATTTGGCCTTTTCCCCCCCTTTTTAGCATGGCTTATAATTTTTTGCCTTGTTAGCTAAGTGTGATATATTAAGTAAGAAGAATTGTAGCAACTATCCCTTTAAAGGTTTCATGGGAAAGAGTGGGGGGGGGGCAGTGATGTCTTTTATAGTGCTGTACTCACAGCCAGCACTTAGGTGAGCTTGGGTCTTGTGGCTGTGACCTTCACTATTGTTTCTCAGCTTTGTCCTTGTTAAGGTGGAACAGTGTACTCAAACTTCTCAATACTGGACCTATTTTCAAAAAGCTTCTTAAGCAGTGACTGGCACATACATAGTCTCAATGATGTGAGAAATGAAGTTAACCCAAAATAAAAAGATAGCACACCCATGGCAAGTCTATTAAGAGCACCAAATGAGCCTACCAGTCCTGAGCCTCCACAGGTCATAAGAGAAGCCCTGACAACAGCAGAGCCCTTGACCATTTCTAGGCATTGCCACTAGAGGCAGAGTCTATTTTTGTTTTGTTTTGTTTTTTCCCTTCCTGGTGCTTACCTATAGCACAGTCATTTCAATTTTCAACTTCTTCCACGTCCAAGCTCGTGGATGCCTGCAGACATCTGAGGAAAGCCTCATAGTTAAAAGAGGCGATTCGTGTTAAACACCACACACCAGGTCCAAACAATACCACATGAAGGTTTAATTGGGAGAGAGTGGGGGAAGGTCGCGTGAAAAGAGAGAAAGGGAAAGAGAGAGAGAGAGAAAGGTTTCTCCTTTCTATATGAGTGATGACATATGTACTGCCCAGGTGAAGTTGGGTAGCCCTAGGGATTTTTGGGAATGGGGGGGGGGGCATTGCCCATGGTAACAGATCTGTGGTCCCGCCTATCTATAGGTGCAGGAACTCAGTGATGCTAACATACCTCCCTTTTTGATATTATACAGAGAGGGAAAGAAAAAGGGAGGGGGAAGTCGATGGTGAAAAGGGGACGAGGGCGTCGTGTCTCTTAAGCTACTTCCTGCTGTCTAGGGGCATTGTCAATGGGGGTAGCTGGCTTTCACCATCGGGATCCACTTGGTAAACGTTTGCATCAGGTCTCTTTATGGACAGTGGCTCGTCTATGGGCAGCGGCTGGTAGTCCTGTAACAGAAGCTGATTGATAGTTTGGTTAGAAATTTTTTGTATTTGTCATTGAAGAAATGTAGAAAGAAGATTAATGAGGCAGGGAGCAAATAATAACACCAGGAAGATGACTAGGACAGGAGTTACGAACGGGAGTATCCACTTCCATATGGGGTTTTCGAAAATCTCAGAACTGGAGGTCTCACGGTCTCTGAAATTTTTTATGTCTGACTGTAGCTCCTGGATTTTATTTCGTACTATCCCAGATTGGTTGACATAGAAGCAGCATTCTTCTTGGAGGAACAGGCAAAGACCACCTTCTTTAGCTGTCAGGATATCTAGTCCTCGTCTGTTTTGAAGCACCATGACTGCCAAAGAATCAATCTGTTTTTGAATAGTAAGCACAGTTTCAGACATTTTTTGAAAATCACTTTGGAACTGGGAAGTGAATGTATTATATTGGATCATGGACGTTGTTATCCCTGCAACTCCAGTACCAACACCTATGGCTATTCCTGTAGCGACCAAGAGTGGTACAACTTAGACTGCCCTCTTATGTTGGGCAGCTATCATATCTATAACTGGGATTGGCAGGGGCTCATTTCCCTGGATTACTCCTAGTTCAGGGAAAAGAAGCACTAGTGTGCAAACTCCTGACCAGCTAGCAGGTAGGTGATGATATGCCTGAGTGCCACAAAGAATTGACGTGTTTTGGATTGTAGGGCATTGTGGCAGAGATGATATATCAAGGGTTATGGTCCTATTGCAGTCTAGGGAGCTCAGCATTCCTACTGAATGGGTCCCAGAGGCCTTAAAGCAGGTTGCCACGCCAAAGAGAGGGACAGAGGCGAGGTATGGAGTCATAATGACACTGGAGCCAGGGCAGCTGACAAAGGGTGAGGTAACGTTACTTGGCAGTATCACTGGAGATGCTGTAAGTGACAATTGTGAGTTAGTTCCAGGGGGTACACATAACCAGCACTCCTTAAAGTGTCCAGGTCTGGTGACATTGAGGAGTTGGTATGCTGTGGTTAAGGTCAGAAGTAAAAGGCGAAATGATAAGTTAGTGCCATTTATGAGGGGTGATGTTAAAGAAGTAAGGACTTCAGAGGAGTGTTTGATTATCTCCCCTACCTTTCTGATGTCTAGGGTTTGGGCAATTGAGACATATTTTCTTTGAATATGGATGGTACTTACTGGGCCCCCGGGCTGATTTTTACAATAGAGCTTACCGACAACTCCTGTCTCCCACCTGGAATCCCACGGGTCTTGGATGTGGAAAAAGAGTGTCTTGTGATGCTGATAGAAGAAATGATTGATCCATGATCCTAGCATATGTATTTGACAAGACCAATATGGACAGCCCCCATATTCATCAGGCCATTTTCTAAAGTAATCTTCTGTCTGGTCAAAGAGAAAGCAAGTATAGAGATCATAATATTTAGATGGGATTACAGATACTGGGATGATGGCAATTTAGATTGGTTTCTGGCATCCGGCTATGGTGCAGTTTCCCGACCCTATTTGGAAAGACTGTTTGTTGTCCGTGGGGGTTTCTTGAACCTCGAATCTCCAGATATAGGGGCTACTCTGGATGGGAATGAACAGCAGGGAGAGGATGAGAAACCTATGTTTAGTCCAGTGAGGTCGAGCTTGGCTGCCGGAGTGGAGTCTCATTTTCTGGGATTGGGGATAAGGTAGACGGCCTCGTTGTCCTCTGGAGCTTAATAGAGCACGGTCCTGTTAAGATTGATGTGTATGAAGAAGAGTCATTGTTAGGTGGAGGAATGAAAGGTTTGAGGTGAGACAGATGGACCCAATGAGGGAGTCCCTCAAGTTTAGCAGCTGTAGGGGTCACAAGAACTACTTTAAAAGGGCCCTGCCACTTGAGAGAGAGAGATGAGGGCCGATGACCTGGAGGGGATAGAAGGACTTGGTCTCCAATATTGATAGGTAGTGGACAGGAGACAGTGCATGGCCGAGGTAGATGGTGGTCAGCAAAGTTCCATAGGAGAGAACGAAGGTGGCAAAGTAATGGGGTAAGTAGGTGGTATGGGAGTGGAGCGCATTTAGGTGAGAGGCCAGGGGTTAGGACTCAACATCCATACATGAGTTCAAAGGGAGAGATGAGGAGAGGTCGCTTTGGAAGAGCTCGTAACCTGAAAAGAGCCAGGGGTAGGAGTTTTACCCAATCAAGGTGAAGTTCCTGTGACAGCTTAACGAGAGTAGTTTTTAAAGAGCGATTAGTTCTTTCTACCTTACCAGAAGATTGAGGGTGGTAAGGAATGTGAAAATGCCAGGGGATATCTAGAGCCTTAGATAGAATTTGAGAGACTTGGGAAGTAAATTCAGGACCATTGTCCGACTGGAGAGAGGCTGGGACACCAAATCGGGGGATGATCTCCTGGAGGAGGAGATCAGAGACTGTCTGAGCCCTTTTGTTAGTTGTGGGAAATGCCTCTACCCACCCTGAGAAGGTGTCCACCAAGACCAGGAGGTACTTGGCACGCCTGACAGTGGGCATGTGGGTAAAGTCAAGTTGCCAGTCAGTTCCAGGAAGGGAACCTCTAGCCTGATGGGTAGGAGAAGGGGTGCTACGATACTTTGAGTTGGGGTCAGACCTCTGACAGATTTTGCAAGAAGCAATGATAGATTTTAAGAAGCTTAAGTCCTCAGAAGTAGGCTATAGGTGGGTCTTCACAAAAGAAGACAATGCTTGGCTGTTAGGATGAAAGAGTTGGTGAAGATAGGACAGAGTTTGGCGGGTATCAGGAGCTAAAGGAGGTAGAGATGTAGGTTGTAGTGTAAGAATGTCCTGGGGAGGATGAGACAAGTCTAGATCCCTAAGGGCTGCAGCTCTAGCTGCCTCGTCAGCTCGGTTGTTTCCCCTGGAGACAATAGAGTCATCTGTCTGGTGTGATCTACAATGGACTATCCCAATGGCTGTGGGAAGATGAGAGGCCTCTAGCATGGCCATAATTTGGTTTGCATTAGTTACTGATCTTCCTTTTGTGGTAAGTAGCCCACGCTCCTTCCAGATAGCAGTGTGAGATAGAAGGATATGAAAAGCATATTTGGAATCTGTATAGATGTTGAGGGA
>JADRCD010228920.1:0-12432 GCA_019843815.1 Montemys delectorum
AGTTTCCCTTTTGCCTAGCTTGGCTGCATTGTATGGCCTCAGTAGGAGGTGATACACCTAGTCCTGCTGAAACTTGTTGTGCATGGGTGACTTGGTTCCCATGGGCAGTGTTCTCTTCTCAAGACGAAGATGAGGGAAGAATGGAGGGACAGAGTTATGAGGGTGGGACTGGGAGGAGAGGAGGGAGATGGGGCTGGGATCAGGATGTAAAGTGGATAAATAAATAAATAAATAAATAACTGGCAGTGGGGGGATAAGAATTTTGGCCTAGATGGGGAACTAACATTCTAATTAGGTTGGATTAATCACCTTACCAAGGGACCACCTCCTAGGAAGACAGGCACACCATAAGTCCTAACAAAGCAATATGAGGAATAAATATTATGTTAATGAGATACTGTACTGTTTCTTCCCCAGATTCTTTCTACCTCTGAGTCCTGCCCAAGCACACTTCCACAGTGAACGTACCGAATGGCTGAAGCACCTAAAGAAATGTTCAACATTCTTAGTCATCAGTGAAATGCAAATCAAAACAACCCTGAGATTCCACCTCACACCAGTCAGAATGGCTAAGATCAAAAACTCAGGTGACAGCAGATGCTGGAGATGTTGTGGAGAAAGAGGAACACTCCTTCATTGCTGGTGGGATTGCAAGCTGGTACAACCACTCTGGAAATCAGTTTGGCAGTTCCTACGGAAATTGGACATAGAACTACCAGAGGACCCAGCTATGCCACTCCAGGGCATATACACCAGATGATGCTCCAACATGTAATAAGGACACATGCTCCACTCTGTTCATCACAGCCTTATTTATAATAGCCAGAAACTGGAAACAACCCACATGTCCCTCAACAGAGGAATGGATACAGAAAATATGATACATTTTTACAATGGTGTACTACTCAGCCATTAAAAACAGTGAATTTATGAAAATTTTAGGGAAATATTGCATGTTTTATAGTGGTTTTATCCTGTTAAGTCTCAAGCTGTAGATCAAATGTCAAAGTGTCTATTGAACATATCCAAACACTTCTGGCCACCAGAACCACTCAGTCTCTAACCTGTTACAGGATGTGGTTAACATACCCAAACCTCTACCTGTAAGTCTCCAGCCCAGTGGGTGAGCTACCTTTTTCCTAGCTGCTCTTTTCTATACAATCCATCCTTTTGGTTACCGACTCCTTTTTGTACTCTTACCCTCTTGGCTGCTATACCTTGTTCTCCTCTTTCCCCTCTCTCTTTCCCTCCTGTCTCCCCTCATGTTCCAGCTCATTTTGGGCATATTCACTCTGATCTCCCCTAGATGTTTCTTCCTCTGACTATGTTCCTTTTTTATCTACAATATACTTCCCTGTCCACTAAACCTTGGAACAGTCATGGCCTTAACTGTTTTCATCCACCTCAAAATTGAAACATCATATAAAGTCCCTATTTAATGGACTCCTCCCCAGACTCAGGGTTATCAGTTCATGTCTGTCCTGCCACTGGCCACACCCTC
Source organism: Montemys delectorum (assembly GCA_019843815.1). Lineage (NCBI taxonomy): Eukaryota > Metazoa > Chordata > Mammalia > Rodentia > Muridae > Montemys > Montemys delectorum. The sequence goes on from JADRCD010228920.1 coordinate 1,502, forward strand.
TTGAGGAGACTGAATGTGCATAGTTTGACTATGCTTATCCCCCAGCTGTAGGGAATCACCGAGACAGAGCTCCCGGGGGAGGAAAACACAATCTGAGACATCAGAAAGCCAGAGCCGGTTCTGGGGTTCCCAGTGCCTGTAATGAAGCCAGGGCCATTGATTCTCAGACTCTTGGAAATCCAAGCGCTGCTGGAAGTTTTGGAAGAGCTAAGAACGGAGTCCAGAGTCGGGGAGCTGCAGGCTGGGGACAGTGTCTAACCTGGGACCAGGAGAACAGGGAGCTCTGGCTTGTCCCAGCGGTGATTGTCCTTAGCTTGGTGGTGGCAGGGTTGGTGGTGGTTATGGCTGGGAGCACAGAGAGGCCTTCTATGGGATATTAGGCTGAGGCTTTGTAGGCAAAATCCTTCTCCATGTCTCCTTATGGTGGATCTTGATAAAACAGACAGTACATGGTTCTAAACAATTAATTAGTTGTTCATTGTGGAAAATGGATGCATACTTACCATATCTACTTCTCAGGGTGGACCAGAGATTACATATCTTTTTTCAGGGAGGAATGTCTGGGAAGGGAAGCTTATTGGCTAAGCATTCCAGGCCTCTAGGTTCCTCATTAGCATGAAGAACTCTGTTCTGGGCCTACATAACCACAGGTACTTATGTGGGGCGTGTGGATTGTGTGGTCCAGGCCAGGATTCCTGCAGGGAGTCACCTAAGTCTTAGGTATGTACTCACCAAGTCTCCATGTCTCAACCTGCTCTACCTTACCAAACATCCTGGAATGTTTTTACCATCCAACACAGGGCCTTATATTCTATCTGCCTTTTTTTTTTTTTTTTTTGGTGAATATTAAAAAGAAGAAAACAAAAGTTAAAATTTCACCATCCATAACCCGAATTGAAATACAAACCACTATTTCAATGGCTTGTGGTCTGAAAAGTTGCTTTTAAATGATACAAAGGAAAACTTACTAATTTTTTTCAGTATATATACTGTCAGTATATATAGTTTTAGAGTCTGGCACCAATTTTATATTATACTAAAAATGTATAAGAGCATTACGTGATAAATCTATACATTCAAACTAACATCATTAATTTCACTTTTGTATTTCTTTAGATGAGTGAGAGTTGGTTGTAAGATGTGAACTTCATTTTATTGAAGAATAATAGTTATTTAACTTCTCTGATGAATCTAGTAAAGATTTATTGGGTATGGCACATCATCTACTAAGGATCGTACACAGTTCATATACTTTCATTGATACTATTATCATTCTCATTTCAGATCTTGCTAGTTGAAAGTATAGTATAGTCTTTGTTCACACACCAATTTCCATGTCATATTTTTATACTTATTCATTAAAATAAGTTTTTTCAACGGTTAGGATATGTTTAGGTGACAGCAGAGTCATAGATATGGCTAGCACAAAAACAGCAACTGGAAATGACCTCATAAATAATCTACAGTAACCACTTCTTTCTAAGAGCAGATTGATGTCCACCTAGGAAGAATTCAATATTAAACAACTTAGCTTGGCACTTTATTGTCTGGTGGCTTAAATCATAAATATTTCCCATAGGCTCAGATATTTGTACAAATGGTTTTTTGGAGCTTTTTTGTGCTTTTTAGGGTGTAAGTGATGGAACTTTTAGGATGTGTGACCTTGAGGAAGGAAATGCATTACACTGGAAAGGCCTTAAGCATTTATAGCCTTGTCCTTGTCCCACATCTGGCTTGTTATATTTGCTTTTGAAGATGTGATATCTCAGCATTCTTCTCTTGTCTACCTTCTGCCATGACATTATTGAATCTTCTTCTAGAACTATAAGCCAATATAAACACTTCCTTTGGTAAGTAACATTGATCTTGGTGTTTATAAGGGTTACACAGCTAACGTAGGTGCCTAGATCAGCTAATTCTTACAGACTAAAGAATTCAGCAAAAGTAAAAGTTCCCAGGACTGATGTGAATGCTGGAACAGAACTTTCAAGACCATTGAGTGTTATCAGTCATATAGCATGGCACATCTATGTATCTCTGTGTTCTTTGTGCTGCTGCCTTAGTTACTGTTCTATTGCTGTGAAGAAACACCATGCCAGCACAACTTATAGAAGAAATCATTTAATTGGAGCTACTTACTCTCTGATCATTTTGACGGGAAGCGTGGCATCAGGTAGACAGTCATTGTGCTGGAGCAATATCTGAGAGTTTAGATTTGAGATACAAGGAGAAGTAAAAATGATACAGAGATTGACTCAACATGCTGCTTGAAAACTTAATGCCCACTTCCAAACCTTCTCTAACAAGGCTATATGTTTTAGTCCTTCCTAAAAGTTTTTACCCCACCATCTGGGATTCAAAGACTCAAATTTATGAGGCTTTCAGGGTCATTCTCATTCAAAACACCACATTCTACTACCAGACTCAAATTATTGACTTAGGTAATTAAAATTTCAGTTCAGTATAGATATAAATATATTACATTTATAGTATGTTTTCCTACAACAGTTTTATTTTCAGTCTAATTATAAAAATTGATCTATACTTATATTATTTATTGTAATTATTATATTTATTAATGTATTTATCTATAAATAAATAGGATATTTCAATTCATGCTACTATTCTTTTTACACATAATGTTACGAGTGGCATTTGAAAAACTGTTGTGGTTACTTAAATCAGGGGACTAACAAATACTATTAAGTTTTATTTAGTCCACAGTTTGGAAAGCCTAAGTGATTATCTTTGAGGCATTTCCAAGGCAAACATTTGTTTCATCATTCCATTTTATGCTTAATGAATTCCTTTGTGAAACTGTATAATTGCTCATTTAATTTCTCATGGGGATTTGGATACTAGTGCTTGGGTTCTTAGATCCTCATGTGAGATTAAAGTACTAAAAGCAAACCATAAAATGTCCTACTTTTACTTGGAACCCAATCTTTTTAAGGGAAGTGTACTTTCCTTGAAGAACACCGAAAGTGTGTCAAAAATGGAAAATATGAAATGCTGTAATGGATTTATATTTTTTGCTTAAGTGTTACACATGTTTTCTGTTCAAAAATAAACTGTGGCTCTCAACAGTGAAGAAGGAGGTGAATGAGAAAAGGGTAGTCCTCTGGTAAGTATTCTTATCACAATCCTCAGATATTGCACTGGGTGGGACTGCAGGGGTTCAGTTCTCACAATCACCATCTAGAAAGCTGGTGATTGACTTTGAACCTGACTACAGTGAAGCAGATTTTTCATCCTCTTGGTAAGTCTAACAACAACAACAACAAAAAAACAGCAATAAATCCTAGTACACTTAAAGTTTGTTATTTTTAAATATTAGAACTTATGGCAACATCTAAATATGAGCTTCATAATAAGGTATTAACTATTATCTAAATAAATCAAACAGATTCAAGCATGATGAAAAACACTTTTAATGTAATACTTGGGAGGCTGATGCAGGTGGAACTCTGTGAGTTCGGGGTGAGGTCAGCCTGGTCTTTTTGTGAGCCAGAGGCCAACCAAGTCTACACTACGAGACCCAGCCTCAAAACAACAACACCAATAAAAAATGAAAGAACAAAAATTGACAGATTTAGATAGCAATTGATGTGAATTTAATTTGAAAAAAGATTGACTTCTCCTTATTTTAACTTAATGGGATCATTACCTGTAAGTAAAAACATGCAATAAACCTGCATGAGAGATCATAACATTCAAAGAAAATTAGTAAAAGAACTGTGACATTAGTATGTGACACTTTGAATAATTAAATACATAGTAACTGGTTTCCTTCAATCTTTCTCAAATTGTAGATGAACCTCAGACTTGGTAGATGTTTGTCCTCCTGAACATTCTTTAGTTTCTAAGGAACAGATCTGATATTGCAGAATGATTCCTAGTCTTTATTTTATTTTTATTTTGTGTTATTCATGGGAGTTGAAGAACTCTGAGGACATCCTTTTGTTCCTGTGCTGGAAACCACATCTTAAAATGAAAAATCAATACTTCTACTCATTTCTTGACAAAGACTTTCCTGGAGATGAGATTATTTTTGTTTTTATTTCATTAGATATTTTCTTTATTTACATGTCATATGATATCTCCTTTCCCAGTTTCCCCTCAAAAAACAAAACAAAACAAAAACCAGAAATCAAACCCCCCCAAAACAAAAAAAAAACAAACAAAACCCTCAAAACCAAAAAACAACAAGAGCAAACCCCTGTTCCCTCCCCGTCCCCCTGCTTGCCACCCCACTCTCTCCTGCTTACCGGTCCTAGCATTCCCCTACACTGGGGCATAGAACCTTCACAAGGCCAAGGGCCTCTCCTCTCAATGATGACCATCCTGGCCATCCTCTACAACACTATGGGAGCAATTAGTCCCACCATGTGTACTCTTTGGTTGGTGTTTTAGTCTCTGGGAGCTCTGAGGGTACTAGTTAGTTCATATTGTTGTTCGTCCTAAGGGGCTGCAAACCCTTCGGCTCCTTAGGTCCTTTCTCTAGCTCCTTCATTGGGGTCCCTGTACTCAGTTCAATGGATGGCTGTGAGCCTCTACTTCTGTATTACTCAAGTATTTTTATCTACTACAGCAATTGATGAGAAAGAATATAGAAAACTGATAAATTGGTTCACAGCTGTAAAACTACACACTGAATAACCATTTGACAATGAAGATAGAAAGCTAATGAAATTAAAAATAAAATGTCATCCATATTCAGAGAGTACTACAAATGTTTTAATGAATATGAAGAATAGGAACTTTAAGAAGACATTAGTAATTTCAATTTAGCATCAAGATTGAAAAATTATCTAGTTTGCTATTATTCTTACTCTATGAAATCGAGGTATATCATAAATTGCCTTTCTATTGAATTTTAAATTTATCTGTATTTTTATTCCATTTTTATTTTACCTGGGCTACAGAAACCAAAATTTCTACACATAATGAGTCTGGAGAACAGCACTGTGAAGACAGAATTCTGTCTACTGGGATTCAGTGATCATCCCGAGCTCCAGAGTCTCCTTTTTGCTGTGTTTTTCTCCATCTACTCCATTACTCTGATGGGAAATATTGGAATGATCTTATTGATCACAGTCAGTTCTAATTTACATATTCCCATGTACTTTTTCCTCTGTATTCTGTCCTTCATAGATGCATGCTACTCTTCTGTCATTGCCCCCAAATTACTTGTGGATCTGATTTCTGACAAGAAGGTAATTTCGTACAATGGCTGTGCTACACAGTTGTATTTTTTCTGTTCTCTGGTTGATACAGAATCTTTCCTTTTGGCTGCCATGGCTTATGACAGGTACATTGCAATCTGTAACCCTCTACTCTATACTGTAATTATGTCCAAGAGAGTCTGCACTCAGTTAGCATTTGGAGCATTCTTGGGTGGAACTATGAGTTCAATAATCCATACTACTAATACTTTCCAGTTGTCATTCTGCTCCAAAGAAATTAACCATTTCTTTTGTGATATCTCCCCACTCTTCTCTCTGTCGTGCTCTGATACCTACATACATGACATTATATTGGTGGTCTTTGCAAGTTTGGTGGAAGCTCTCTCTCTTCTTACTGTTCTCCTCTCCTATATGTATATAATAGTGGCCATTCTTAAAACAGGTTCTGCAGAGGGAAGAAAGAAAGGGTTCTCTACTTGTGCTTCTCACTTGACAGTAGTCACTATTTATCATGGCACCCTGATTTTCATTTATTTGCGTCCTAGTACAGGACATTCTATGGATATTGACAAAATGACCTCTGTGTTCTATACGTTGATTATACCCATGCTTAACCCCTTGATATATAGTCTCAGAAACAAAGATGTCAAGTTTGCCTTTAGAAAAATTATGAGCAAAAAATCACTTTCTTAGATAAGTAAAGATGGGCTTCAGAGCTTTAGCAAATTTCTTTAGTTTTTCTCTTCTAAAATTTTTTAAAATCAGTGTCATGTTTTATTTTTCCAACTCTATGTATAATGAGGTTCCATTAAGAAAGAAAGCCCAGTATGTAACATTGAAATTGGGCATCTTCCCTGTTATTTCTAGCTATCACATTATTTTTTAAAGTTGTTATATTTAGAATTTTTTCTGTAAGACTGCTTTTTAACTAAATTTTATTGACTTTTATATTAACTTTTCTCTACAATACTCAATAGCAGATAAAACTTCTTTTATTATTTTTGTGAGAATATGTTATAATATGGTTGTATCATATTTACTCACTCCTCTAACTCTCCCCAGATCTTTCACAGTATATTCATCTTTGTGACTTTCTTATTTTTCAGTCATAAAGTCTGTGACAATATGGTGGAGAAAGGGGATTGTTTCAACATAATAATCACCTTAGTATAAAAAAAATGCTTCAAATATTTTCTACTTTTCTTTTGAATTACAAGTACTATAAACTCATTGTAGTTTATTTGTTCAGATAGAACAAACTTTTAATTCTTCAAATATTAAACTTTTTTTCTGAACATACTTTTAATCACAAAATACAATTTGTGTTTTAAATTTCAACTGAATGGTAGATGTAAGAAATTTTGTTTACATCTCTTTTGGTGCTTTATCTTGTATATCCTTTCTATCTTGCTAATTATATGATGTACTGTCTCCCACTTCCATAGTTATTCATTCCTGTTCACAAACTGATCCCATGATATTGATGACAGTGTCTGCTGTAGTGTACAACCTGAGTGGTTTGTTTAAAGAAATAAATATTAGTTTAGTTTAGTTTGTACAACTTTGAGATTCAAAACTATAAATTTCCCTCTTGTAGTATTTTGACTTAATTCCTATGAATGGGCCTTTCAATATAGGTATATTTATTAAGATATTACACAACATGTTTTTTAAATAATAGTGTACAGATTATATGAATATTTGTATTATGTTTTATAACTTCAATTTTTCATTAAAATGTATGTTTTAGTGATCAGGTGATCTTTAAACCACTGGATCTCTAATTATGGTGATAAAATTATGAGAGATATTTGTGCTAATTAGGACACAGAGAGGATCTGGAAACAAAGAGTGGTCGATGATAGCTTATTTGGCTGTTTTGGGGGACAAATACTAAATGCTGTACAGGAATAACAGAAAATAAATAAGCCAAATATGAGGTTAAATAGAGAGGATAAATTAAGTGGAAAAATCATGATACTAAAATAATTTGTCAAATTTTGATTCCATACTAAGTTTCCATTCACTGAAGAAAGCAAAACTTTATAAGAAATAATTTTCCCAAATAGATAGATAATACACTAGAGACCTGGAAAACACAGAGGTTGGCACTTTGATATTGAATGCAGTAAATATTTCAGTTTGAATAGTCAAGAGTAAATATTCTTTGAATTGCATGATAGATCATGATTCTTTATAAGTCATTGTGGCATTCCATCTGTCCCTTAGGCAAGAAATATATAGGATAATATAAAATATAGTACTGTAGATTTTGTTGCTCAAGTGTGCTTTGGAATGTTGAGTCAGATTAAGATAACATTGTAATTAAAGCCTCAGGAGGGATATTAGATGGACTGCATGGATCACCACATAAAATCTTACATACAGCTTTACCCAGGAAAGAATGTAGCAAAAGGAAAACAGGCTTTGTAGTTAGATACTGTACAGATTTGTATTTGGAGTCTGAAGCTAGCAGTTATAGGTTGATTATGACCAACTAGATGTATGGAATTTAAGAGAATAGGATTTGTGACGTCTGTGCTCCATGACATGGTGATATGAACATTACCAAGGCAATTTATGAATCATAGTTTCATATTGTTTAACTTTACATGAATAACCTCAATATTCATTTATAAAGAAACTTGAGAAGATTAAATATCAATGTGAGATCCTACAACCTAATGAGTAGTGTTCGTGTTTAAAGCATAAAAATGAATATGGATGCTATTAGATTTTACATGTTAATAAGTATTTGTATGTTTTATATGTATACATTAATGAACAATATATTTATGTAAATAACACTACTTTTGCACCAAAACCTCAACTGAAAACAAAACTCAACAACCATTTCAATGAGATGTGTTATGACAAGTTACTCTGTGTGCTTTAAAAATAAATGATGTTGGGTAAAATTGTTCAATTTAAATCCACTGTGACTAGTGTCTGGCCTTTTCTTCTGTGAGATTTCAAGAATCTAATTCTTTATATTTGATTATAGTCCATTCATTTTTCTTATTGAGCAGTGTCATAATAAAATATGTATCAAATGTTATTTTTTCAACCTCAAGTAATGTTAATCTGATCAATTTTCTATACATTTTCATGTACATATAAACAAAGTTCAATGTTTTGTAAATAGGAAATGTGATTTTTTTTTGTTGGGTGGTCATAAAAGAAGTATGTGCTCATTTTAATGCATTCTGTCAGTCTCCCATTCAACTAGCTTTCATTCCCAAGTGACAATAAAGAGACATAAATAACAGAACTATTTATCCAAATAAACACCTGAAATTCACATTGTCATTACTTTTCATTTCAGTACCTGTTTTAAAGAGACAGAACTTCTGTGAGATGTTAAAATTTTGACCTAAATTATATTTGTTATTTAACTTTTGCATTGTGTGTGGTAAAGGCTGAGCGTTACTGGAAGAAGAGCTGGTAAGATTTTTTTTTTTCACAAGAGGACTACCCTAAAAGTCATTCTAAGTGCTATTGTGGTCAAACCAGTCTTAAAATATATATGAAAAATCTCTTTTGTTCAAAGAAGTTTCTTGTCATTATAATAGCTCTGTTACTAAATCCTGCCCATGATTAGTATAGTATTGCATGACAGTAGGACTCACAGACATACTTACAACAAATATTGAGCTGGAAAGGGTAATGTGAGTAACTTGCTATGGACCAATCTTTAACAAAGGGGAATACTACACAATAAACAGGGGAATTTTTCCTAAACAGAACTCCAATGGCAAACAATCTAAGATAAATAATTGATAAATGGGACTTCATGAAACTGGAAGGCTTCTGTAAGGAAAAGGACATAGCCAATAAGACAGATTAGTAACCTACAGATTGGTGAAAAATCTCCATTAACCCCACATATGATAGAGGGCTAATATTAAAAATATATAATGAGCTCAAGAAGCTAACTACCAAAAAAAACCAAACAACCCAATCAAAAAGTGGGGTATAGAACTAAACTGAAAGTTCACAACAGAGAAATCTCAAATGGATGAGAAGCACCTAAAGAAATGTTCAGGCCTCATAAGTGGCAGGGCAGCCTGCAGAGGATCATTTCTACCTCCCTCTTCACCTAGGGGGAACTGTAGATCCACATCCATCTCTGACCCTTCCCTGCAAGTAGAGAGCTTGCCTTCAGGTAGTGCTCCAACCCAGGGGCTCAGGGTTCAGGAGGGATGACTTATCTACAGCTCACAGCATAAGGCTCTTACCAGAGGAGAGCTGATGTCACAGAAGTGCTAACACAGGCTTACAGACCCACAAGAGGAACAAGCTACAGCCAGAGACATCAAGAACATCTACAACAGAGATCAACAGCTGGTGAAATGCAAACACAAGAATCTTACCAACAGAAAGCAAGACTACTTGGCTTCATCAGAACTTAGTACTCCCACCACAGCAAGTCCTGGACATCCCAAAACACTGGAAAAGCAAGATGTGGAGCTAAAATCATATCTCATGATGGTGATAGAGGAATTTAAGGAGAGCAATAGTAACTTCCTTAAAGAAACACAGGAGAACACAGGTAAACAAGTTCAAGCCCTTAAAGAGGAAACACAAAAATCCCTTAAAGAATTACAGGAGAACACAAATAAACAAGTAGAAGCCCTTAAAGGGGAAACACAAAAATTCCTTAAAGAATTACAGGAAAGCACAACCAAACCGGTAAAGGAATTGAACAAAACCATCCAGGACCTAAAAATGGAAGTAGAAACAGTTAAGAAATCACAAAGAGAGACAACACTGGAGATAGAAATTCTAGGAAAGAAATCAGGAACCATAGATGCAAGCATCACCAACAGAATGCAAGAGATAGAAAAGAGAATCTCAGGTGCAGAAAGTACAATAGAAAACATTGACACCACAGTGAAAGAAAACACAAAATGAAAAAAGTTCCTAACCCAAAACATCCAGGAAATCCAGGACACAATGAGAAGACCAAACTAAGTATAATAGGTATAGAATAGAGTGATGACCTCCAACTTAAAGGTACAGTAAATATCTTCAACAAAATTATAGAAGAAAACTTCTGTAACCTACAGAAAGAGATGCCCATGAACATACAGGAATCCTATAGAACTCCAAATAGACTGGACTAGAAAAGAAATTCCTCCAGCCACATAATAGTCAAAACACCAAGTGCACAAACAAAGAAAGAATACTAAAAGCAGTAATGGAAAAAGGTCAAATAACATATAAAGGCAGGCCTATCAGAATTATACCAGACTTCTCACCAGAGACTATGAAAGCTGGAAAATCCTGGGTTGTTGTCATACAGACCTTAAGAAAACACAAATGCCAGCCCAGACTACTATACCCAGTAATTACCATAGATGGAGAAACCAAAGTATTCCATGACAAAACCAAATTCAAATTATATATTTCCACAAATCCAGCCCTTCAAAGGTAATAATTGAAAAACTTTAACACAGGAGGGAAACTACATCCTAGAAAAAGCAAAAAGTAATTTTCCAACAAAACTATAAAAAGATAGCCATATGAACAGAATTCCAACTACAAAAATAACAGGAAGCAACAATTACCTTTCCTTAATACCTATTAATATCAATGGACTCAATACCCCAATAAAAAGACATAGACTATCAGACTGGGTACATAAACAGGACTCAACATTTTGTTGCATACAGAAACCCCACCTCAGTGTCAAAGACAGACACTATCTCAGAATAAAAGGCTGGAAAACAATCCTCCAAGCCA
>JADRCD010228921.1:0-15489 GCA_019843815.1 Montemys delectorum
ACATCACTGTGTAGGTGGGCTTTGAGGTCTTAGATATATGCTCAAGTCTGGCCAATGTGATCCAGTCTCCTCTTGGCTGCCTGCAAAATTCAGTCTCTTTCTGCTGCCTTCAGATCAAGATGTAGAACTCTCAGCTCCTTCTCCAGCACCATGCCTGGACTCTGCCATGTTTCCCACCATGATGATAATGGACTGACCCTCTGAAAATGTAATCCAGCCCGGATTCTTTTGCAGTTGGAAATTAACAATAATGATAACAAATATGATCCTCTTAATAAGGCTATACAACTTGTGCAGATATAATGTGGAGCTTCTAGACTCCACACATAGAGGTGGCCTTTTGATGGCATGGAGCAAACGTGTACCATTCATCCTCAAAACCATAAGCAACAGCAAGATACCCAGAAGACAGCACCACGGGGTTTATTTCCAGTTTTGGCAGGGGCAGAGTTCATGGGTTCTGTCCCAGGGCCCATTTGGCTTTCTGATGGCTACTGTTCCGATTCTCCTATGCTGGACCCTAGCATTTCTTGATTCTTCTAGATTTCAACCCAGCCTGTGGAGTTTTCTCTTATCCCCCTGCCCCAGGGTGGCGAGCACAGTTTCATATAATTACTGTCCACCGTCCAGCTGGAGCATTCACTTTGACCATCCCTGTGAGAGCGGGCCTGTCCCCATGGTGCTGTAGAGTCTCTGCCTGCCTTGGAATGTGTCCCAAGGTCTCCACCTGGCAATCATCATTGCTTCAGAACCCTGACTGCCCGAGCCTGTATTTCAGCCGAGGACTTTAAACTATGTAGGAGAGAAAGTGTGAGTTAATAGTTCATCCTTCACCCTGAGGGCTGCCATTCCCTTACTTCTTGACTAGAAATAGAAAGTCATGATTTCCTTTTTCCCCCATAGCTGGAGGTGGGTGTGGGGGGTGAAGATGAAGGTGAACGGTGAGCCTGAAGAAGCTTGTGTGATAAAACCTGAGGGGAGCAGTCTGGACAGAGCTGGCCACCTTCCTCACCTCCACAGAGCTGGCCACCTTCCTCACCTCCACAGAGCTGGCCACCTTCCTCACCTCCACAGAGCTGGCCATCTCCCTCACCTCCATAGAACTGGCCATCTCCCTCACCTAGAACAGAGGATTTCCTGGAGGTGTGGTGTATCCAAAACACAGAGTCCTGGAAATGTGACAAGGAAGTGCATTTCAAATAAGCAGCCTAAAGCCCTGGAGGCTGGGGTGCGGAGGTGTGGTTAGGGAAGTGGCTCAGCTGGGAAAGGTACCTACTGCCAAGCCTCAGGACTTGAGTTTCACCTCCAGGATCTACACAGCGGAAGGAGAGAATCGACTCCTAGAAGTCATCCTCTGACCTCTTCACTCATGTGGTGTCAGATGCTCATAGACAAACTAAATAAATACAATGCCATAAAAAACATCGAGGGTGGGAGGGGGAGCTGCCTAGTTGATTCTGGGAAGGCAAATGTCCCTTAAGTCTTCCTGTCAAGTGTCCTGATTTTAGTGGCTTCTTTTGTTATAGGATTGTGTTTTCAGGGAGCAGGTGTGTCACTGTCTCCAGGGAGATGGCAGAGATATCATTGGTTGCTTTTGTTTCGGAGAGATTGTGAGAAGTAACATTTAGTAAAGATGGGCGTCCATCTCATCTTCCCATTTAACATTCTACACAAGGCGTTCCCACCTACACTTTCCACAAATGGAGAAGACATTATTCATGGAGCCTTTTGTGTGTGTGTGCGTGTGTGTGTGTGTGTGTGTGTGTGTGTGTGTATGTGTGTATCTCAGATGATAAATAATTGAAAGTAAAGGTTGGCAACGAGCTGCTCACCAAGCTTTCATTTTGCTTTCTTTTTTTAGGGTAATGAGGAGACAGATGGTACTTTTTCTGTAGATGCCAAAAAAAAAAAAAAAAAAAAAAAGAAAAAGAAAAAGAAAAAAATCTCCCAAGTCTCACAGTTGTGGAACAAAATCTTATGTGATTCTCAGAACCAGTCTTCAGAGTCTATTGGCGTCCCTCTTTAGCCTCTACTTCAAGACCCAGAATGACAAGGGGAGTAATTTGCATATTCTGAATGTTTGTCATCAGAGGAGGTTTGAGTTGAAGGCAGATCATTGTGTGTGTACAGTTAGTAACTGTATACAAAGCAAGAACCAAGCTGGTCCAGCTGGTCAGCATGGATATTCTAATGGGTGGGATAATAGGACTATATACCACCTCACACTTTGAACTACCATCTTGGCTTTAGCTCTGTGGCCTGCCGTGTTGTCTGAGGAAACATCATGACCTAAGCAGAAAGAAGGTATCTTCCTCAGGACAAGAGGCAAGTTCTTCATGTGGTGGTTTGACGGGACAGATGAGGCTGGCCTCTTCCTCGAATGCATCATTTAAAGAGAGACACGGAAGTGACGGGGCTCCGAGTTTCTCAGGGTTCTTTTTAACATCTGACAAGCCTAAATGTTCTGTCTGCATAAGTCACATACTAATTAGTAATTAAACACCATTATTTAATTAGACTATCTAGTTGGCGCATCACGCATTAATTACTCTCGGATTGGTGTGTGCCAGCTGTTCTTGATGGGGCCACTCTGCTCTGGTTTGTTTCATGCTGTGTACCACTGCTGTGCTCAGGCACAACCCTTCTCTGCTGGCTTGAATTTGGGCAGGGAACATTAACACAGAGAAGATGGTGGTGGCCAGATCCAGTCAGCTATCCATATGAACGTTTGCAAAAGCCAAAGGAATCCATGGAGGCTCGATAAAGGAATCTTCCCGTTAGGAGACCCACTGTGTTTTTTGTTTGTGCTTTGGATTTTCTATCAGCTCTTTTATAAAATAACATGTGTACTGTAAGGAAAGGTCATCATTGGATCACATACGGTGAATTTCCAACAGTTCTCAGCATCTGCAGGACCTCTTGGACTTTCAGCTCTTTCCTAAAGATTTTTGTGAACCTGGTTACTGGGTAAGACACATTTGAAAGAATTTTAATCAGAAAGACTCACGGTAATTCACTGTGATTTTAATGAAGAATGTTGCACTTGTTCACTATGAAGGTTACCCATTGTGCCATCTCTTCCATTCCTCGTTAGAGAGGTAGTAAGACCCAGCCTTATAAATCCCCACAGTGTGTAATGAATTTTCAGCGTCTCCTAGGACTTCATCAATTGTTTTATCCCGAAAGTGCTCTCAATAATGAACTCTGCTCTTAGAGATGCACTTACCCATCTGTAGACTTCATCAATGCCAGTGGTTCTGTCTGCATGGAGGTCAGAAGGGTTTGTGGAGTGTTTCTGCAGGCTAATTATATTTTTGTTTAAAGGACAATTGTGTGTGGTGGGTTTTATGGTGGATAGCAGCCGTGGCTTTGAATACATTCAGTTCAAACTCATCTGTGATCGGAATCTTCCTTTCTCAAATATGATGCATGTAAAACCTGGACATGGATGTCATCCAGGAGATCCCTACATGCATGCATCCCTGTGTACTGGAAGGAAGTAATCCCTGCTGTCTGGAGGCTCAGTTCTGCTGGCTGAGAGAGGCAGGGAGGTGAAATAGAGGCTTCAAGAGGTGTTCCCTTGTTAGGCTTAGCCGTCAGTAAGAACAGACATTAGGGCTGGGGTCCAGATCTTTATTACCTGCCCTGGGCTTCTCTTTACCACACATTTCTCCATCTCTTCTTCCTACTCCTCCCCTTTCTTCAAGATACAAAACATTTGATTCCCTCCCCTCAGAGCTCAGGGAATACTGAGGATGAAGAGGCAGAAGGATTGTAAATGCCAGATAGGATGAAGGACACCAGGAGAATAAGGCCCTCTGAATCAATGAAACTAGGCCCATATGAGTTCACAGGGACCAAAGCAGCAAGTATTTGGCTTACAAGGGTCTGCATTATGTCCTCTGTGTGTAAATTATGGTGCTCAGCTTCGTATTTTTATGGAACTCTGAGCGTGAGTAGGTGTGGGTCTCTGACTCCTGGGCCTGCCCTTGGACTCTTTTCCTCCTGTTGGGTCGCCATGTCCAACTTCAATATGATAATTTTGCTTCATCTTATTATATTTTATTTAGTCATGTAGGTTGTTATCTCTTAGAAGCCTGTTCTTTTCTAATGAGAGTCAGAAAAGGAGTGGACACAGAGGGGCGGGGCCCTGGGCAGGAACTGAGGGAAGTAAGGGAGGTTAAAGTGTAATCAGGACATACTGTTTGAGAGAAGAGTCCATTCTCAACAAGGCAAGAACATTCAGCTTGGCTTATTATCACTACAGTCATGATTTGAGGTCACATTTAGTGTTTTTATGTCATAAATATAATTTGTTTTATTTTGATTTTTAAAGATTGCACTTTCAACCACCATTAGTAATAGCCATATAACATAAGCTATGCAAGGGACGTCATCCACACCACATAGAAAGCTCCCCTTTAGCCTTAATTATCAACAGAAGGAATTCAGGCTCTTGAGAACTCTGGATACACTTTCATAAAGCTTCCATGAACGTAGCTGTTTCATCCCCCGAAAATGTCTCTAATGTTTCACTTACTCAATGTGCCACAATCCCCACCTCGAGAGAAAGCTTCTCCAATCCGAATGCAGCTCCAGAGACACAACATGCTAGTTAGGGTCGGTGAAAACAGTTAGCACATAGCCTTCCTCCTCCGATCACCTGGGAAAAAAACCATATAGAGTAAACAGGTTAGAGAAGCCAGTGGTGGTGTGTCAGATGCAGTGAAAGGACCTATGTTCTCTTTGATTAAAGAAAGAGCTTGGCACATTGAACGAGACTGGGCTCTGTGTCAGCAGTGTTCAGATATCCTTGCCATGAGTCATCAGTTCATAGCTGTTTTATGTCTCCTATATTATTTACAGCCCAATCTGATCTGAATCAAGATTCTAGCTTCACTCAGAGGTGCTAAGCCTCATATTATCCCTCTGTATGTTTTCTTCTCTTGGTCAGAGGCCAGCTGTGAGGAGGTAGAAAGTGGAAGCTTGGCGCACACATTAGAACATGGAAAGCATTTCAAGGTCAAGGCTCTTGCCTCTGGATTACCATTGGCTGTATCTGGCACTGCCAGCTGGGAATTGTTCACTTCCATCAATAAACTGACAGAGCCTAACATTTTACGCAAATGAACAAATATGTTTAACACCTCGGATATATACTAAGGCTGAGTATGATCACTTAAATTTAAGCCAAAAGTATATTAATGAAAACTTCAGCTATTCTCTGACAATTCTTGGGTTCCTAATAGTCAGGGTATTCATGGGTAATTCTAAGAATCAACAGTCTGCTAAAATTAACTACCAGTGGGGATTCGGCTACAATCTCTGCTCCACTTGGGGAAAATGCTCCAGACAGAATAGAAGCTATAACACGAAGAAATTACAAGATCTGAGATTGATCTTCAGAGTGTTTCAGTATACTCAACAAGTAACTCAGGGTGTTCAATGCTAGCTGAGTTTGAGGATAGTAACCATAAGGCATTCAGAGGATAGACACTTAGCCCTGTCTGCTATGGTCTGAAATCAGGGTACAGATTCTGAGTCTGCTTGCTGAGATTCCAAACAAGTATTTCTGTTTTTTTGTTTTACAGGTCAAGTGACCTGTACTTTAAAAGATTAATTTATTTTATTTTGTGTGTATGAGTGTTTTTCCTGAATGTTACATCTGAATAATACATACATGCCTGGTACGCTCAGAGGTCAGAAGGAGGCACAGGAATCCCAGAACTGGAGCTACAGATGGCTGTGAGCTATGATATGGGTGCTGAGAACAAATCTTTTGGAAGAGCAGCCAGTGCTCTTGGGCACTGAGCATCTCTTTATCCTGACACAAACTGTTCATTTTTTCGTATATAATTTTTTATTGATTCTTTGTGAGTTTTACATCATTCACTCTTCCATATCTATCCTCTACCCTTATAATCTCCCCACAAAAGAAATTAAAAAATAAAAAAATTAAAACAAAACAAAACAACAACAACAACAACAAACATCACTGTTGAAGCCGCAGTGAGTCAGTGTGTCATACACAGCACCCTTTTGTCCAAACAACTTTATTTGCAAGTGTTCACCGTAATGGGTCACTGGTCTGGTTTGAGGCCTCTGGCTTCTGCTCCACCATCAACACTGGATCCTCACTGAGATTCTCCTGGAATATCCTGTTGTTGCCCTGTGTTGTGGAGATCCTGCAGCTCACAGATGGGGTGGATGTTGGGGTGGGCCAGTTCAGAGTGGTGAATCTGGGTCTGGGTGGTAGCTGACCATACTGTTTTGACCTAAGTGTTGGTGTGCTG
The DNA here is from genome assembly GCA_019843815.1 of Montemys delectorum. Classification (NCBI taxonomy): domain Eukaryota; kingdom Metazoa; phylum Chordata; class Mammalia; order Rodentia; family Muridae; genus Montemys; species Montemys delectorum. The sequence continues at coordinate 6,294 of JADRCD010228921.1, forward strand.
TGATGTAACCGGGCTGTAGGTGGCCTTGGTGTTAGCAGAACCTGACTGTGTACTGTTTTCCTCTTCAAAGCAGCAGTGGATGGCTAGTACCAAACCCAAGCTCTCACATATACAAATTGCTGAGTACATCCTGACTAAGACTATGGCTTGCTGATTAAAGATTGCTTACATGGCTTGCATATTGCATCCAAACCCCATTTGTCAGGGAAACACTAACTATAAGTGACAAGAAGCCCTTCAGCCCTTTGAGCTCTGTGGCCCACAGCTCTGCAGTTTGCTTCCTAAAACCCTTACCTAGTCAGGTCACCCCCACTGTGATTTCTCCCTTTTCCACTGCAGGTTCTTTGTCTTATTCCTTTTCTGAGGAATGAACTCCTGCCTCAGTAGATCTCTGGACATCATCTTTTTCTCTTGCTGTACAGATACTAAAGGGGCTTTGGCAAAGTTTAGGAAGACACAGTAATGAAATGCTGATATAGTTTTTGAATTCAGACAGGTTTGGGGCAAAAAAAAAAAAAATTGCTGGCGACCTGTTAGGACATCTCATCTTTTATTCTACTGAACTTGTATTAAAGAACCTTTTTCCTTGAGAAAAGGAACTTCTCCAGAGAAGATTTCTTAGGTTTAAATATAACAGATGGTATTTCAGATCCTCTGTCAGTTGCATATGTGTGAGAACTCCTAATTTAGGTTCATTACACAGCTACAATTTGTGACAGTTTGTGGCATTCTGCTCTAAGGAAAGTCTGGCCCCTCCCCCACCCTCTGTGGAAGCATCTGCAGGAAATTTCATATAACCCAGGTCACCATCCTGTCCCATCAAAGATGGCTCCCTGTGCTTACTCTTTGATAGTCGATACAAATTAGCACGGGTCAGCGATCTTTCTCATCTGGTGCACGACACCTCATGCTGACAGCTTTGTGGTTGTTGCAGATGACCCTGATATTATATGGGTTATCACTTCCCCGTCTGTGAGAAGCTTTATTTTGCAGTCTTGGCATGTTCTTTGCTGCTATTGTGTTTCAGCAGGGTATCCATTGTGGTGTCTGAAGCTTGAGTATGGAAACAAAGTAACCATATACCTTGTTTCTAGGCTACGCTTGCTGTTCCTCTGTCTGGTTGTCATTTACTCTCTGTCTTCCATGTAAACTTGGACTGTGTAGCTTGAGAGTGCACAGGCATGAACACCACAGTACCATACCAGGTGCTACTCCTCCCCTCAGGGGTACTTCCATTGGGTGCTCTGTTGCTACACCACAGCCTCGGAAGATGATCCTATACATCTGTGATTCCCACTGAAACCTTCCCACTAACTTCCAGGATTTTTATTTAACTGCCATGCTAAAATTTTTATAGCATCACAAATCACACATGCATGTTACTCATTCTACTGGCTTCCTTAATAGTTTCTGTGTTATAGCCAGGAAAATATGTACTGGGTCTGCCTGGAACTTTACAGGACACCCCATATGCCACATTTCTGACTGGCAGTTACATAGTCAAGCATTTTCTTAATATTTTATTTGGTCTAATTTAAAACATATTTTGAAAGCAGCACAAAAGAACCAGTTGCCACAGTTAGTAATTAATTTTTAATGCATTTATATGATCATTTCTCTTTGTACATATGTATCATCTTAATGTGTATAGCCTTAACTCCTTCATGCATTATTTAAAAAAGTGTTATTGTTCATAAACAAGAGTCAAGACACAATATAGATGTAATTTTAATTTCCAATCTACCCCAAAGTTTTAACAACTTCCATGGTCATCTTTGCAACTGCCTTCAAGTCAAATGTCACACAGGGCTACATAATGTATTTGTTCACCACCTTTCTTTAGTCTCTGGGGACATCAAGTAGCTCTTTAGATTTTTATATCATTGACAAAAGAGAGAGAGGTCAGTAGATAGTATTATCCAGTTCCTCTCTTTGGATGTATCTGCTAATTTCTCCTGGCTGGTTTCTGGTGTTGTATTTTGTGAGGACCTTGCAGGAGAGAGCCTTCCTCCTCACTGCATTGGGTGAGGAGACATAGTTCACCAACATTTGTTGGTTGCTAACTGATGGTCAAGAGTGATGCTCTAAGACCTGTCATCATGACACATAAGCAGCACAAATGGGTAGATTCAACTGCAAAGTTGTAGGTGTGTGAGTTGTTACCTCAAACATTAGGACCAAAACAAATGCCTCACACTCTAAGGGCTTTTATATTTAAAGTGAATGGTTGTCATTTGTTGACAATCTAGTTATGTATAAGTTGTTTTGCTTTTATTACTTATGTATTAGTGTGTGATGCCATGTATGTATGTGAGGTATTGTATGTATATGCATGAGATATTGTATATATATGTGTGTGTGTGTGTGTTTGTGTCTGTCGTGTGTCTGTGTGTCTGTGTGTGCTTGCAACAGTGTGTGCCCATGGACATGTGGATACATGAGCATGTGTGGCATGTATATGGATGCTCCAGGACAATATCAGATGTCTCTTTAGATTGCTTTCCATTGTATGTTTTCGGATAGAGTTTCTCATTGAACCTGGAGAATTGTGGGTGAGTGAGTCCTAAGAACCTTCTGGTCTTCACCTCCAGCTCTGTAAGTTACAGACACATGCTGCTGTGCCTGTCTTTTGTATAGATGCTAGGGTCCAAACACAGTCCTTCTACCACACTGCAAGCCCTTTACCACATGAGCTGTTTCCTAGATGTCTTCTTTTCTTCTCAAAAATGTGTGTGTGTTTGTATCAGCATGGGATTAGGCCAAGGAGGCAGACAGAGAACCATGAGGCGGACAAAATGTTCTTGAGAAAGTTGGGAGGCAACCATAGAGGGCAATAGAACACAGATGACTTCAAAGCAGAGTAGAACTCCCAGGAAGAGAGAGAGGACAAATGAGAGAAGGGATGAGGAAGGAGGGTCAACCAAAATAAAACATTATGAGGATGCCACCTTCATGCCATTACTTTGAGTGCTAACTAGAAGCAACATAATGGTCTATAGAAGTGTGTCCAGCAGAAGCAAATGATTCCTCACAATGAATAGGTTTTACAAATGTCTGATGGGGGAGTGGTATAGCTCAGCCATGGCATGGTTGAGTTTGATCTCTAACAGCCATAAAAAAATAAATAAAGGTAGGTTTGTTTGTTTGTTTGTTTTGTATGGTGAAAAGTTTCAGAGATTTATTGTAAAGCTTTGGTTACTCAACGATTTGGGGGTAGAACAAGAAGAGGATGACTGTACACATGAGTGTAGCTTAGTGGTGTTCCGTGTAATGTGTCTGCTCTAAAGCTGAGCTTCTGACTACCTCTGCAGATTATTCTTAGTCCATTCATAATGTATCATAGCTGTAAAACCAACTCCCTTGGCTACTAGATGAAGTGACTGAAGCTGGGGGGCTGAGTAGCGATTTGAAAAGGTCGCATGCATGCTGTGATTTGAATCCAAATATTATGTTTAATGATAGTCCCCAGGATTTTGCATAATTCCCTTATCTCCTCCGTAGATGTACATTTGAACATGTGTTTCTAAGTTTCTTCTTTCTTAAGTTCAAGGATGGCTGGATGAAAACAGTTCTGGGTGATGCTGCCCCTTGACTGGCAGGGTGTTTTACTTGACTTCAGCTTAGGGAGGCTGGCAATATTTTTTTCATGAAAGAATCAAAGATCATTAATAAGACTTTGATTTTTTTTTTCTGTTCAGAGGAGATAACATACTGATCTCGATTTTTATCTTCCTGGTCAACAGCAGAGGGTGTGCATTTAATTACAATGTCTGCTCATTGTCCGATGCTGCTGCCATGCTTAGAGAATCACACGTTTCTAAGTCCCTGACCAAAGAGGAGAAGGTGATTTGGGATGCAGGATGCTTCTCATTGTCATGTGACAGAGGTTACACTTTCACTAGTTTCCTGGTGACAGGCTTTATATTTAAAAAAAAAAAATTCTCCTGCTGTAGATATCTAGAAATGTTGGATAAGCTGCAACAAATATCCTTGTCTCCCAGATATAACCCAACACAAACAAATGTGGTCCAAAGATAGCTTATGGGGAAAGAGTTACTATTTGCTACAGTTGCGGGGGAAAGAGTTATAATCTGCTACAGTAATAGAGAGTGTGAGGGATACTTTCCAAGTAATGACCTCTCAGAACAGAGAGAAGTAGGAAGAATTTGTTTGTGGAGCTTGTGCATATTCATATGATAAAGCACTTATGCGTGGGCGCCTTCCTGAGCATGCTCAGTTTAAGGTAATGATTTAAGGAAGATGGGTGACAGACACATTTCGGAGCTTCCCTAGGTCAAGGTCATGGGGTACATATCTGAGGGTTGAGATGGCAGACAGGGCTGCTTCTGGGCATGCTCAGATTGCACCATATACTGTTAGTTGAAAATTAAAACAAAGATTCTTTGAGAGTGAGTTGATGTGAGCTTCCCCTTGAAGATGCTCACCTTGCTTAGCAGTTAACAAGATGAGAAAGTAAACGAAAAATAAAATAAATTTTGAGATGACTCATGGAAAAATAATATGAAAACATTCCTGAGTAGCTCTCTCCTAGGTTTTAGTATCTTCTCAGTGAGATTGTAAGAGCTAACCTCCTAGGAGACAGCACTGGTTTATATAAATTAGTCTAAGTAGATGAAAATATACATGTGTGATTTACAATGCCACGGAATCAATTCAAAGTCATTAGAATTCTACCACTGCAGAATCTGCCGAGTTTTCAGTTATTTTATGCTGCTCTTGGACTCACTAGAGCTGTAAAAGTGAGTTGGCATGGTACAGAGTAAATGCACCAAAACTGAAATTAAAATTCAAAATAAATGATTATATTTTGAAAAATTAATAATCTCTAGCAACATGATACTCTTTAATGTAGCTTTTAAAGGTAAGTATAGGGGATATGTTTCTGTGTTTGCCTGATGGCCCTCAGGCTACACATATTAAACACCATTTATGGGTGTCTCTGAATGGGCTTGACATTAGGACCAGGGGATTGGAAAGAGCAGACTGGCCCTCCTTCCTAGGAGCAGACATGTTCCTAATAAAATAAAAGGCAAAAGTGGAAGAATTTGCTCCGTTTCTTGCTGAGCCGGGATCTCTCTTGTCTTTGTGATCCTCAGGCTTGGGTTGGTGTTACTAGCCTACCTGGTTTCGAGCTCCTTGTACTCAGTTGTGAACCATATCATCGGCTCTCCTGGGTCTCTGCTTTGCGAGGCAGATTCTCAATCTCTGAAATCATGTGAACGAGTTCTTCACACTAAACTTCTGCCTCTCTGTGTCACTTGGTGTCTCTGTCTGTATTCCTCTGACTCCTCTGATTGATTCTATTTCTGTTGAATTCCCTGATGGATACGGTAATGCTGCAAACAAATGAACATCCCTTTAGGCACTTTGAGAAGTTTGGGTCTCGTTTCCTTGCATATGAAAACACAGGTGTTAAGTAGGTTAAAGTGTATGCAAGCATTCTCGGAGGGTTATTTCCATTCATATACTTACTATTAATGAGTCCATACCATATGACCAATGCTGAGACTTTGAAGATGGGCGAAATACAGTTCCTGTGCTCAGGAATCTTTCAGTCTAGTGAGAGAGGTGGTGGAAAGAAGACAGTGTCCTATTAGCTAGATACATATATGGAGACAGCTGGAAGGAGATTGTTGGCAGCAGCCCAGGGTTGCCAGTGAACGTTGATTCTTCCCATTCATTGCCCCTTACCTTAATCTAGTATTTGCCTTAATCTAATTATTTTAATCCCCCCATTCATTCCATTTATATTAGTCTGTACTTCACATGAATGCACTCTTTCCCTAAAATCTATAAGCTCTATTCATTATGTTCAGCCTGCCTCGGATCTTAGATCATTTTTTCCCTTGCTAATAGTGTCAAAATGTGGAGATCTTGCAATCAACTAGACAGTCTACACTGGATAACAAATTACTATGAGGGTGAGCCAGGGACAGTGTAGGCTGTGAGTTCTCTGTTCTCTACCTTAATTCCATGTGGACTAATCTCCAGTCCCAATTGAGAAAGGGAAGCAGACAGAAGGCCAGTGAAGGCATCTGGCTTTCCTTTGCATCTCTTGCCAAGTGACAGTTGTGGCAGTGTTTTATGATGCAGTGGTAGGACATGTCCTGTTTGATTTCCACCAAGTGTTCCCTAGCTTTCTGTGGTTTGACTCTGGGCTGTTCTCTACAGAGTCACTCTGATCACACAGTAGAAAGTGTGTAAATCCCAGGTGTGGTTGGGGAATAGGGGCATGGCTCAGGGAAGATCCCAGAGCTCAGAGCTTGCTGGCCTTAGGCTGAGCTCTAGGTTCAATGAGAGATACAGTCTCAAAAAATTGAGTGAAGAACAACTGCGGATGATATGGTGTCAATCTCTGGTCTCTGCATGGGCACAAACCCCAGCACACACTTGGACACATATCCATTCGTAGACAGTACACACATACCACACACACACAGATACACACACATACACACTCCACACACACACTCACACACACATACACACCACATACCACACACACACACACACACACAGACACATACAGACACACACACAGACACACACACAGACACACACACACTCACACACACACATACACACCACATACCACACACACACACACACATACACACACCCAAAAGGGGATAGATATCTCTGGTCAAGGTTGTATTTATCATCCTTTAGTTTTCCATTCTCTTAGGTTCCAGGAAATTTCCACCACACTAGGTTTCCATGTCACCCTCTAAATGACCCCCTATTCTAGGTGTCTCTGCCTATGCTCCCTCCCTCCTCCCTCCCTTCCTCTCTCCCTCTGTCCCTGACTCCCTTCCTGACTCCCTCCCTGCCTTCCTCCCTGACTCCCTTTCTGCCTCCCTGCCTCCCTCTCTGCCTCCCTCCCTGCCTCCCACTGTGTCATCCCATTTGAGCAATGTTTGTTATGAAGTACACAGTATAGAATGCAGTATGTACATTTATATACATTTATAATCTTTTGCTCTTCTTTGTATTTTTGTCTTTTTGGGTATACATTTCTGGAACACAATATGAATAATATGGATATAATTTATAGTGATTAATTTGAAGACATGCTTTTCTCATTAAACATTTTTTTCTGAGACATATTAATGTTTCTATTTATGACAAATATTCATTTATTTTCTCCACTGCTGTATTATATTGAAGGAAAATTCTAGACTGATTGTCCTTCCAATTTTAGGAGCAATCTTGCCATTTCAGACTTTGGATAACAGCATTTTGGAACTTGTTCCTTCAGGTACATATGCACAGATGACGGATATAATTAATTAGAGTGAAATCCTAGGGTAGTGCTGCATGCTTCGACTTCTTTAGACTGTTGTGTTCCTGTCAGCTGGTGGGCACTTCTTATTTGCTTACTACTTAATTTTCTGAGTCCCCCTAATGTGGAATGTCTTTGCACTTTTAATTTTAATTTCCTGGTTGTGTGAAGTTGAGTATCCGTTCATAGATTTATTGATCTTCCAAGTTACTCTCAGCAGAAAACTTTCTCCTCCTCTGGGCCATTTTCGGTTGCTTTCCTTTTTTTTGCTAGAATGTTAGAGTCCTGTACGTGCTTCAGATTTTAGTTTGATTTCAAAGCATTTGTGTCGTGTAGAGTTTCTTCCCCCCAAATCTTCAGCCATTTTGCATACCTGTGAGAACAGAGACAGCAGATCATAGAGCTTCCGGTGTCTGTGCTTCAGAGCTCCACATGGGCCATCAGCGTTTTCCTCAGAAAGGCAGTGTCCAGGTTGATAGAATTCAATTCTGGCTGTTTTCTACTTCATTTTCTTTTGATGAACAAAACTTGGAATTTTATTTTATTTTTATTTTATTTTAATGTATAGTTTCCTTTCCTGTATGGATTGAATGTGTGCATCTTATTGCAGAAATCTCTCTGTAGGCTGAGGCAGGAGGATGTTGACCTGTATTTTGTTCTGACTGTTTTAACTCTTTCATCAGGGCACTATTTATAGGAGCCCCTCCCCTCCTGACTCCATTGATCAGCCTTTGACATTTGATTTCCTACATCTGCAAGGGACTGCCTCTACACATTTTATTCCTATGCTGATGCGATTTTAGTAAAGTTATTATAACTTCATAATTAATTGAAATGACTGGACAGAAGTTTTCAGTACAGTTCTTAAAAACTTTTATCCTTTGGCCTTATTTTATGCAAATTTTTACAATTTTATAGTACAGCTTTTGGGATTTCGATAGGAAGTTCATTAAAAAAAGATGAATTTGTGCTGAAGTTTTCTATCTTCTCTCAAGTTTGGAGGTGGTAACACAATCTGCCACATCTTTTTATTCATTGTATTGGTAACTTAAATCCTCACCACACATCTCTGAAAGAAGCCTTTCCCAGCCAGCCTGCTCTGTATCAGCTCTTCCTGCAGATGTGTGTCTGCTTTCTGCTTAAGAAATCCTCCGTGCCCGAGATCTTGAGGGTGCTGTGTTTTCTTTTACATTTTTATAGGGTTCATCCCTGGGCTCTTTGGTGTACGAGTAAATGCTGAATAATTGGTTCTCTGGAGAATAAGCAAAAGGGAAGAATCTGTTAAGTTCCATGCTACAAATCCCCCTACTACAGTCAATTCCAAGTTATTCATGTGCCATCATTGAATATGGAACTAGGAAGAGATGTTAAGTAGAGCGTCAATGTATGTATGTTTGGTGGTAGTAGTCCCACCAAGCAGAAATGGTGGATGTCAACCACAGTAGCTTCACAGTCATCATTGTGAGGTATGTATGTGGGTGATTGCAAGCAGCTCTAACTTAATTAAGTGTATAATTGCAAACTTACATAATTTACTTTAAAAACATGGTTGTATTCAACTGGCTTGCAATGTTCGTGAATGTTTATTAATGTATTAAAAGGTGTGCAAGCTGGAACTGAAAAAAAATCACCATCTAGTTCCATATACTTTGTGTGACTGCTGTAAATATTTTGTCTTTTAAAACTAGGCTTTCTAACAATTTCTTGCTGGTTTGATGGAATACAGTTGACTTTTGCCTAATATTCTCTTCTCTTGCAAGGTGGTCAAAACATCTCCATCGTCATTTAAATAACACACATGGGTGTTTTTCCAAGGTCTCTTCATAGATAAGCATATCTATCTTTTGGAAATAAAAAATTAATGTTGTGTTTCTCCATTTTTATTTCTACATA